>JAODAL010068897.1:0-16604 GCA_025379985.1 Phyllomedusa bahiana
CAGCAATAAATACTATCCTCTCTTGGTGGCCAAATTAAACAATCCGATAGCAAAACTAAGGGGAGTAGCTATTTCTTTCATAAGAATCTCCCAGTCCCGGTGCGTAGACTTAAAACATGATAACAATGCGAGAGTTCCTTAGTTTAAGTGTGAATTGGAGGCACCATTGTTTACTGTGGCTAATATTAATGTTCCAAACCATGGCCAGCACACATTTATGTCTACGGTGCTGGTAGCATAATTCCTATGCACATGCAAAATCATCCTGCTGCGTGAACTCAACTTTGCTTTGCGCAGAAGTTTGACACATTCAGCGGGGAGCTCTTCTTTAACTTTTAACCAATTGAACAGGACATAAGGTTTGCTCTATGATATGCAACTCTTGATGTCTGGTCCTTTATAACCGAAAGCCCGTGATATACCTTTCCTCGCACTCACACAGAGCTATAGCATGATCGAATACATTTTTCTTCAGCATGTACTGTTGCCAAATGTTAAAAAATCCGATATCGCAATATTTTATTATCAGATCATGCACCTGTGCATTTTTATATAATCAGCTTATGGGGTGTGGGAAAGACCTATAACTGGAGCTCAATGAATCAACTCCTCAGGGGACTCTTTGTGCCTTTTTTTGGACGTGAAACAGCTATTAAAAATTTTCAAGCAGAACATATTCTGATTCTCATCCCCATAAATAAAATGGGAAAACGCTCAAATGCGGTATATTAGAGGAACGTTAATTAAACATGGGGCCCAGTAAAGAGAGAGACTGAAGTTCAGTTTAAAAGCTTTACTTACAAAAATGACGAAACTAGAATCCATACACAAAACCACCCTAGCAGAATCTGATCTAAGGGATTATTACATACTAAAGCATGAGTTTAGCCTTGCAGATGGACAGAAGGACAGAGCGTTTAAGCAGATTTGTGCTGGCTCGTATTATAGATTGGCGGAAACAAACCTAGTAAAATGCTAGCTAGAGCTTGCGAGATACAGGAGAGCCTCTCCTTTGTCCCCTCAGTTAAGAACTAATTCAGCACAATAACAACCTCCCTTAACACCATAAATTTTGGATTGTTTTAATGCATATTATCAGGAACTTTAAAACCTCCCCTCTAGGTATTAACATCCCCATTCCCCTCCAAAAAAGACACCAAAGACGCACTGAGAACTTTTATTGCAAAATTCGCATTGCCCGGCCTTAATCCAGAGAAACTTTTGGCACTGGAGACACCCTTTTCCTCTCTTGAACTGCACCAAGCAATCTCATCCCTATCAGTTGTAAAAGCCTGCCTGATGGCTTCACTGCCAAAATTTTATAAAAACACATGAAAAGAATTGTATAGCCCATTATTAGAATCTTTCAATTCGGTTTCACCTCTCCATCCTTTTCCCCCCCTCCACCTTAGAGGCGCACATTACAGTTATCCGTAAACCAGGGAAGGATCCTCTCCTTTGCCAGAGTTATAGACCTATATCCCTCTTAAACTAGGATTTAAATTTTTAAATTGTTCGCTAAATTAATAGCTGTCCTCCGTACCAATTCAGTGTAAGAGGAATTGATACACATTGACCAATTAGGTTTTGTGCCTCAAAGAGAAGCCCGTGATAATACCCTAAGAAAATTTTCATTGATCCGCCAGGCGCATCACACTAACACCCCTTTCATGCTTTTGTCTTTGGATGCGGAAAAGGCATTTGACAGGGTGGATTGGAATTTTTTGGAATTCGCCCTGTCAAATGTTGGGTGGATCCAAACCTGTTTTCAAAAAAATGCTTTGCTTATACCCTGTCGGCTCGAAATTAGGTTGAATGGCACCATGTCAAGATCTTTTCAAGATTTTTGAAATGGAACATGTCAAGGTTTCCACTTCGCCTATCCTCTAGTGATTTCTATGGAGTATTTATGCAATCCATTAGAGCTGAGTCAGAAGGTAAGGACGTCAATAGGACAGATAAGCAAAAAATGTGCTGCAATCGCAGACAACCTCCTCTTATATATCACCAACCGAAACACTCTTTTGCCGGCACTGAATGGCTCTTATGAATAAATTCTGGTTCTCCTTAGCACTTTAAAGTAAACTATTCCAAAAGTGTTTTTTTTTGCACCTGAATATTTCTCAGAAACCTGTACAGTTACCTCCCAGACGATAGCTTTCCTTTTAAGTGGGCAAAGGACACCTTACGTATCTTGGAGTCCACATCCCAGCAGATAATGATCGAAACGTTTGCATTGAGACTTCGTCCCCATATTCAGACCAATTAAAGCAGACTTGTCCAACATGGATAGGAGAGATTTCTCCTGGATAGGGACGAATCAACATCTTAAAAAATGAATACCCTCCCCCCGACTCTTGTATTTATTCCATTTTAATTCCCAATCAAACTAACCCCATGCTACCTTTTTTCGATACCTTAAGGAGTTGTCTCCCTACAGAGTTTCATTAGCTGCCATGAATGAAATACTCAGTCACTCTCCTTGTTCAGACTGACTAATTTGCTACAGCTCCAGCTTGTATACAAAGCAGTGTAGGCTGAATTTACTCAGATTAGCTCAGAACTTCCTCAAACTTCTGTCAGAAGGCTTTATCTGATCCCTCTTACAAAAGCCTAATTACAGTTCTGTTATTTTATATAAATCAGCTTTTTTACTGCCCGCACACAGACACAACAAGACCTGTGTTTTTGTGGGGGGGGGGGTATTGAAGTCACTCACAGCTATCTCATAATGAACAAACAGCGGGGAGAATTGTTACAGGTCGTTACAGAGGGGAACTGAAACAGCATGGAGGACTAAATACACTTTTACTCCTTAGTGAAAACAGAATAACAAACAATATATTTGGAAAATGCGTTTATTTTCTGTTACCCTACAATTTGAAACGCTATTCCCTTTGTAGCCGGGACAGAACCTCTTTAAATAAATGCTTTAGGAAGTTTGTCTGGGCAAATAAACAATCTAGAATATCTAGAAACACTCTCATGCAGTAGAAAAGAGGATGGGGATTTTGCACTCCCCACCAGAACATTAAGATTTACTATATAGCAGCAGTTGGTGCCAGAGTATTAGATTGGTTCCATGCTAAACAAATAAAACGGTGAGTGCAATTAGAAGAGGCTTTATATGGAGATCCTCTGTCCTCATTACCATGGCTGTGCCTACAGCGAATGCGGTTGAAATTGCGTCAATTACCCTTGGTTACACAAATTACCCTGTCTGTACTCAAAATTCATGGCCCTCATTACAGCCTAGATTCCCCAGGTGGGCCTGTGGTGCCTATCCAGGGAAATCCGGAACTGCGGATCACGGCGCCAGATTTACTGTTTTCTGACCTTCTAGTAAGAACGCCCCGTACTATCGGCTGCTTCCTCAATAAGACAACCTTTAGAAACTATGATGAGATCGTGCCTTCTCATCGCCAGACACCCAACGTGTGGCTTCAATATGTGCAGATTAAGCACTATTACGATGTGAACAAGGTCACTCAGAAATTTATAGGTCACTCACGGGTTTTGAGCATTATGTGTTCAGGAGCTGGTTCCCAGACCCGTTATCTTTACCTTATATTATATGATCTTGGATACTGAGTCCTCTAACCAGCCTCTCTTACAGAGTAGTTGGGAAAAGGAGTTAAATTTGTCAGTGACAAATGAAGACTGGACCAAAGCCTGTGTACTAGCACATACAACCTCGGTTTCCTGCCAAATCCTGGAAATGAATTATAAGGTTTTATCCAGATGGTACAGGGTGCCCACTCTTCTACACTCGCTGTTCCCTCAGGTCCCTCCCCTTTGTTGGAGATGTGGACAGCATCCAGGAGACATGACGCATATTTGGTGGGAGTGTGGGGACATCCAACCGTTTTGGCTCAAAGTTATTGAACTTATTACGATGATTACTGGAGTCAAGCTGCAGAATGACCCCCTTGTCCTTCTTCTCTCCATGCTGCCTATGGATCTACGCTTTCTGAAAGGAAGTCTGATCACTTTTCTGTTGGTGTCAGCTAAACTGCTAATTCTGAGTGGTTCAAAGAAATTTTACGCATTCAACGCATGGAGGAAATAAGGGCAGATAGTAACCAACAACTGGATAAGTTTAATAAGGTATGGGGAGAATGGATGACCTTTGCAGTATCTCCGGCATTCAGAGCTCTCCACCATTCTCCAAGGGATTAGATTTCAATCCCAGTAGGTAGCGTTTAGGCTGCTCTCCTTAAAACCGATTTATTTATGTAGCGATCATTTGTTGGTGGTGGGCCTTACTTTGGGATCGTGTCCGGTACATTTCCTCCCCTTTTTACTTTTACCTCTGTTGTTTTTTCCCTAATTCTGTATTAAGGTGAATGTATATGATTCTAGTACAGAGACCCTGTTATGCACATTCTATGGAGATTAGTTTGTTCATTAACTTGCTCTCATTCTTGGGATTCCCTAGTTCATAGATGGATATTATGATATAGCTTTTGTTGTCTCGCTTATAAGATGTTTGATACTTAACTTATAACAAACTTTATCTTTATATTGTGCTCTGTACTCGATGCTTGATCTTACACGAAAATTGCTTTACTTTATTTTAAGACCGTTACTTTGTAGGATTATTTGTTACCAGAGTTTCTTTTCTCTGTTACTGTTTTGTATTGTTCATGCATTTACAATAAAGCATTTTGAGAATGAAAAAAAAAAGTCTTGTCCTCCCAAAAATGATACTGTCACGTACACACTCACCAGCACATGACTGGGGGCCACTGTAATGGCGTCAATTTATTTCCACTTGCGCTCACTTCTCAATCAGGTAGCGAATCAAGCATAAATTGCACCCCAAAACAGTTCCAGCACCCCAAGTTATCTGCTGCCACCACCTTCCTTCAATAATCAAAAGACAGGAGATCAGAGAGGAAGGACTGCTGATCACCTCACTGCTCTCCAGCAGCTCCGAAAAAAAAAATACACTCCTTCAAGGAAATTTATCCGTGCATCGACAAGAATTAATGTATTAATGGAAACTTTAATATTGAACGATTTACAATGCTTACATAAACAAAATACAATAACAATGAGTATGACATACGCATCAAACAGTTCTAACAATAAAAGGGATAAACTTAGAAAGATTTCACACTTACAAATGCTTCAGCTTTCAGATCCAAGGGGTATGGATTAAGGGAGATGGAACACAGCTCAATCAGAAATTGAACCCCATGCTATGAACACAGATTTGAGTCTGGCCATGTGTTTTATAGGCCCAAATCTCTGTCCAGGTTTCCCCTCCTCTCTCATAATTTCGGCTGCTCTTTTACTGGCTGAAAATATAATGAGGTGGGTGGACACTTGATGTTAATGAGGGTTGTTGCTTACTATCCTCACTAGATGGCAACTGCTGTGGACAGATCATTGAACTCTGAACTTTTGTGGCTCATCTTTTATGGTTGGGGGGGGGTCATAGGCCACATCTGTTGGACTTTACTGGATGGGGATTGTATATGTTACCAGTCGTAAAATGGCCATCAATTTAGTGCTTATCAGATATGCACTGGGTTGTAACCACACGGGGTAATATACTTGTCCAAAATGACTTTCTGTGAAGTTTCACAATCACAGGCTACACATTACATTCCCAAAGGGGGGGGGTGGTATTCTGAGCTACAGGAATTGTAGACTCATAATCTAAGAAATGGTTTAATGACAATACAGAATACATATCCTTTTCAGTGTACTACATTACAGATACCAATAAAAATGTCAACTCATCTCGCAAAAAACAAGTCCATACACAGCTCCATACACAGAAAATTAAAAAGTTATGGCTCTCAGCCTATGAAGATGCAAAAACGTGTTTTCCTTTGTGAATAAAAATGTTTTTATTGTGTAAAAGCAGTAAAACATAAAGAAAATAAACAAATTGGATATCGCTGTAATCGTATCGACCTGCTGAGTAATACTAGCATGTCAGTTATACTGCATGGTGACCGCTGTAAAAAATAAAAAACATTACCAAGAATGCTGTATTTTGTTTAAAATGCCTCACAAAAACCTAAATAAAAAGTGATCAAAGCGTAATATGCCCCCCATAATGGTACTAATAAAAACATCAACTCATCCCACAAAAACAAGCCCATAATCAGCTCTGTATACAGAAAACTGAAAAAGTTATGGCTGTCAGAACAGGACAACATAAAAACACAATTTTTTATAGACCTATTACTATTGTGTAAAAGTAATAAAACATAAAAAGCTAAAATAAAATCTATATCATTTGCAATTGTACCAACCCCCATAGAAAAAGTTATCATGTCATTTACACTGCACGGCGAACGCTGTAAAATTGAAGCCCAAAAAACAACGGCGGAATTGCGTTTCCCTCCCTCATTTTCATAGCCCAATGCAAAAAAAGAAAACTATGGAACACCTGTGCATCCAAAATGCACAATACACCCCTAGATGAGATCCCGGAGGGATGCTGAATCCAAAATGGGGTAACTTCTGGAAGGTTTCACCTGATCTGGTACTTTGGGGGCTTTGTAAATGCGACATGGCCCCACCAAAATCAGCGCTCCAAAAGCCAAATAACACTCCCTCCCTTATACACCCTGCCATGCGCCCAAACAGCAGTTTACACCTACATGTAGGGTATTGCCGAACTTGGATGAAATTGCGTAACAACATTTTGGGTGCTTTTTTACCAGGGTGTCTTGTAAAAATTAAACATTTTCAACTAAAATTGCAGATTGTTGGAAAAATATTTTTTTTTCATTTTCACAGCTTAACGCTAAAAAATGTTGTGACACACCTGTGGGGGTCAATATGCTCACTACACCCCTGGATATATTCCTTAAGGGGTGTCGTTTCCAATATGGGCTCTTTTTAGGGGAGTTTTTTTTTAAGTTTTAGCACCTTAGGGTGTCCGCAAACCTGAATGGCACCTAAATAAAATCGTAATGAAAATGAGACCCCAGAGTCCAGTAGGTGCTCCTCCTATTCTGGGGCTTGTGTTGAGCCAAATAGCACCTAGGGCCACATAGGGATTTCTCTGAAAACGACAGAATCTGGGGGAAAAATATTAAGTTGCATTTCCCTGATCACATTTACCGTATTCTTGTGAATAATGAACAAAAATTGAAAATCTGCAAAAAAAGTTAAATTTTGAAATTTCACTTCCACTTTGCTTTAATTCCTGTAAAACACCTAATGGTTTAATAAACTTCCTAAATGCTGTTTTGAATTCTTTAAATGGTGTAGTTTCTTAGATGAAGTCCTTTATGTAGGTATCTAACATACAGGCCAATCAAAGTCAATTTAGAACTGGAAATGGTCCCTAAAAAAAAATGTATATTTGCAAATTTTCTTGAAAATTTGAAAATTACTACTAAATTTCTAAGCCCCCTAATGTCGTAAAAAAAAATTAAAAAAGGTCATTTAAAAAATGATGACCAAAACTACAGAAGACAATATGTGTGATGATAGTTTTAATATATTTTGAGTGGCATACTATTTGTCTTTTTTATACATGCAGAACATTTTTGAAGTTGGAAATTGGTAAATTTTTTCAATTTTTAACGATACTGTGATAATTTTTTCACAAATAAACAAGACATTTTTTGGACCGAAATTTCTTTCCATATTAAAGCACAATGTGTCATGAGAAGAAACATGCTCTGGAATCCCATGGGATAGGTTAAAGTGTCACAAAGTTATTCTGGACATTAAAGTGAACAGATGCCTGATTTAAAAAGTGGGGGCTCTGTCAGAGAGGCCAAAACTGGCTCCGGCGATAAGGGGTTAAGAAGGATTGTATGCTGCTTATGTTGGAGCAGTGCCGCTGGATTATTACTCTTTGTAGTGAACATTTGTAACTGATAGTAGATATCACTGCATGTGTGTTTTGTATATAGTAGCATTTGATCATACTGCACTTTACTCTCTGTAGATCGTATATAGCAATATTTCAGATAATTTTTAAATGCAGAATACAACGCTGCTGTAACATCAACCAAAGCAAGAGGACATTGAATATAGTTGGATAGATCCCAGCTCAGCCCTTTAACAAATTGGCTAATACAAAAAAATTAACTTGAGCTGACAAACCTGGTTTCTGTTCGGGTATAGTAGCACATGTTTTGCAATCTCTTAAGACAAAAAAGCTGTCACTGGGGACTTACATTCTGTCTAGTTTATTTATAATTAAGTTACAAATATAGTAGTGTCCACACTGCAGTTGGTAGACCACAAAAATCAGAAGTTTTGGAATATTAAAAAATTTCCAAAAAAATCTTCTCGTACATGTTTCACCAAACATGCAGCGTCATTCAAGGAGTTTGAGTGTGGACGATGGCTTAATTTTATACAAAAAAAAACTATTTATAATTACGTGATGGCTAAAAAGGTGTATAAGATGATTTGTTGCAAATTGTGATTTTTGTTTGGAGGTATAGACACCTCACCATCACAGCTGGGTAATTTTTCTAATGATGTTCAGTGCTGCTATACGCACAACAACCAGTAAACAGGAGTGGCCCTATTATTGGAAAAAAAAAAAAAGCAATCATGCTTCAAAACTTCAAGAAAAAAGTGCCATATGGTGTGTACATAACTAAATGGGCACAAGGAGAAAAGGTTAAAAAATAGTATGTTGGCATAGATAGCGGAACATTACAAAAATAAACTGCAATAAATTAAGATAAATATACAGATTGGACAAAAAAATGTAATCCGCGAGAGAAGGGATTTTCCTCATTTTTAAACATTTAACAGCAAAAGCTTAAAGGGGTTTTGCAACGATCTAATTTCATACCTCCTGCATCCAGCTTTTCAGTTCTGTGTGTCAGAAAGGGGCGTGTTGATTTTGTTTGAATTGCAGTTCATTTGGACCAGCAGGGTGACCATCACCAGGCCCGTCCTCTCTGTAGTCAAAGAAAGGTCTGTCTTTGTAAAGTCATTTTGAATAACTGAAAGGTAAAGTTTTTGCCTCAGGCACTAGGGTCCTAGGTTAATTTCCTCAAGAACCTTGTGGATTTTTTTTTCTCTTGGAAACCCTCTTGAGGTTTCTTTTTTATTTTTTTGCACTGTTTGACAAATTCAAAGGGCCGGGGCGGGGTAGGGACACCCTGGGTTTAAACACTCAGTACTGCCTGGAAGAGGTGATGTCTGGTGTGTACCAGGACGAGAGTTTTCACCCTTGTCGTACCCCCTGAAGCGAGCTGTAAACTTGGATCACAAAAGAGCCAAAACAAAAACCATGCGAATTTTTTAAATTTAAAAATGAATGGAAAAAATGTTTTTTCATTGGGCAAGCTTCTCGCGTCAATTTTACTCGGGGGCAAACCCCCTTTAAATGTTTTTTATTGTATTTTATTGATAAAGTCACACGTTTTGTAAAGTGAAAAGAAACTGAACATTTTTTCCCAAATTTTTGAAAATTAAGACAGGAAAGTGTGGAGGATGGTTTTCAATGTCCTGAAATTGATACCCCTAAATACAACCCTTGGGGCCCAAAATTCCCTTTAGAAGTCAATTGATTTAAAACAAATATATCGAATTTTTATTTTTCTCTTTATTTTTCCCACAGCTTTTTTGTAAGCTTTCAGAGGCTTGAAAGAAAACACTAGTGAACAGACAGCTCAGGGATAAAATTGTGGCAACATGTATAACAGGGTAAGTTTTTAAAAAATAGCCCAAATGCTGAACATCTTATGGTGCTCTGTTCAATCCATCCCCGTAAAGGATAAGGGCAGCCTCCCAAAGACAGGGTTTCCCAAATTAAACTAAAGGGCCAAAAAGGAAAAATACAAATTAGAAAGCCCCCAAGGGCCCCAGGGTCACTCTTTAGGCGTGAGAGATTCACAGCTCAGATGGGAGAATTTCTCCACAGCATAACTAGTAGCTGTATACTCCACAAATCTGATCTTTATGAATAGTGGCAAGAAGAAAGCCTTAAAAAGTTCAGTTTGAAGTTTGCAAAAAGCTATGTCATAGAAAGTGTGTTATGTATATTCCAGTATCTACAAATTGGTTTATTCAAGTATCATAAATTCCAGTCAGAAACTACCAGGCCGGGTTCTTTTTGGGTTGGGAGTAACATTTTTATCCCCAAAGGGGGGGACTCTTGACATGGAGCATGGAATTTAATTGACTTCAAAGGATGGCATACAAGGGTCTCTGCATCCAAATTTGACATCCCAACACACATTAAAATGGATCAATCAAAGGACACATACCATTAGGTATTCCTTGTATTTTCCCCATATTACCTAACAACCCAGTGGGACAACAAATTACCCTGATGAATGTGGGATCTCTGAAATCTAAAAACCCGAGTTTCCATCAAAAAAATTATGGTACAACAGAAAAAACGTACACAGATGGGGTTCAACTATCTTTTTGTGTTATTTTCAATGTGTTTATTGGGTTTTCGTGGTTTGGTTCCTTTTATTTTGTAACTGTTATTGCATATTGTAAGGTTTGGGTAGTGGATCCCTGAACCCCAAAGCGATGGTGTAACCACGCCAGGGAGCGGGACAAAAGTAGGCCCGGTTTTCACCAAGCCCCCCGAAAGCGGGGAATGACTTGCGTGGCGTTTAAATAGCGGTCGCTCCCCTGCGGACTTGCTTGCGGTGGCAGCCGAGGTTTTGCGCGGTAAAGAATCGTGAAGAGGTTTGTAGTGGGGACAGGCAGAAGGTCAGGCGGGGGCAATGGTTTGTGGTAAAGGGACGGAGGCAAAAGGTACGGTAACGGTAATCAAACAAGACACCGGGAACGCTTCCTTCTAGGCACAGAGCACTACGATTGGGAAAGGTGCTAAGGAGGGGCAGAGTTTAAAATGGGTCAGGGGCCAGGTAGACAATACCTGCGTGCTGCCCCTTTTAAATTTTTTCCTGTAGTGCCGCCGCGCAGGACGGAAACAGAAGCGCGCGGGGACGGAAAGGGGGAGTGGAAAAAGGTAAGTGGGACACAGACCCGGGGGGGGTGTCCGCAGTTGGTCCCGGGCTGCCCACCAGCCACAGCGGAGACGCTGTGGCGTGCGGGGTCCCTGCACCCGAAGGGGTCAGGGACCCCCAAAACAGTACCCCCCTTTGGCCTCCCCCTCTTTCTGGCCTGAAAAACCCTAGACAAGGACCCCGATCCAGGATTTTCTCTTCCCGTCTCCCAAACCTTTCCTCCGGCCAAACCCCTTCGTGACCAAAAAAAATCGTCTCCCCCTACCTTTTCAGGGCAAAATTTCTTTGATGGAAAAAAACATTGGTGGAGTCGCTACGGAGACGGGGGGGGACCACAGACCGGGGAGAACCGGTTAGGGATGACCAGTTTCGTGGGGAAATGGAAGGGTTTGGGGATGCGCATGGTCAGGGGGGGGCCCGGAGCTTGTGGCCCCCTGTTAAATGCCCCTGGAAAATTTAAAGGCCCTAAAAAACCGGGTCCAAAATTTGTGTGGGGATTTTAAAGAGACATACCTGGAGACACCATCCCTTACCCCCGGGACAAAGGAAGGAGGGGCTTCTTTTTTTGCCCGCTTGGCCCTTCATAGGGCTGAGGCCTGGAGCGGGTTGGCCGTCCCCTTTCCAAAAGGGCAGATAGGTCGCGGCCCAGACTATCCCCACGGGACTTTGGAGGAGGCAGAGGGCAGGGGAAGGGGTTGGGCGTGGGGCCGACCAAAGACGATAAGGGAAGGGGCCCCCCAGCGGAATCAGGGTCCAGAAAATTAAAGAAAACTCCACCCATGGAATAGACCAGACCAATATCTTGCTTGGGGAAACGAAGTGGCGGAGTGGGTCCCCAAGACTTGGTTCACTCTCTCCACTTGCCCTTTAAAGATTGGGGTGTAGGGGAAGAAATCCATTTCCCACTTGGGAGAGAACAAGGCCCCCCAAAATCTTGAACGAATTGAACCCCCCCCATCCAGAAATGGGGGGAACCCATGCAGCAGAAGATTTTTTTAAAAAAAAGTTGGCAATCGAGGAGCAGAAGGGAGCCCGGGGCAAGTGAACAAAGGGGCCCTTTTTTCAAAAAAACGGTCAGGACCCCCAGATAACCGTATTACCTCGGGGGAGGCAGATCGGTGATGAAGTCCATGGCAATGTGGACCCAAGGACTTTTGGGGATGGGCAGAGGCTGCAGCAGACCCCCGGTTTGGTGCGCAGGGATTGTTCAGCACAAGTAGTACATGCCCCACAAATTTTTCACGTCTTTGGGTAGATCGGCCACCAGTAAAAAAAAGGGAAAACAAGGGAAAAACTTTCAAAAACCCCTGGGGTCCCGCAAATTTGGGGAACAATTCCCCCTTCCCGGGGTGCAGGGCGCACATATCTTACCCGGGGTGCGCGCTGGAGATTTGCGGGGCCCCGGGAAAACAGACTTTGGGGGTACAATTGTTTGGGGTTAGCCCTTTCTTCTCCACTAAAATTTAAGGCACGAGACAGGGCACCGCTTTTACATTCTTCTCTGCGGTCGAAAGTGGAAACAAAAATTTAAACGGGAAAAAAAAAGTGACCACTGGTTGCCGGGTTAGGCTGAGTGTTTGGAGGGAAAGGAGGTTTTTTGTGACCCGGGGAAGATGTTACGGGGAGCGGCACACTCCAGGGGGTGGGGGCCATTCCCCCAAAAACAAGCTTTAAAGGCCGTAACTCCGATCACCGATGGTGTAAATTTCCCCTCAGCGGGCGAAAAAGGTTTTAGAGAAAAAACCCCCAGGTCCCAAATTTTTCCTTTGGGCCCTTCTGGGTGAGAACTGCTCCACCCCATGGAAGAGGGGGGACTTCCAAAAGAAAGGCACTCATATCCGGGCGGGGTAGAACAGGGGGCAAAGCGAAGGGGCTTTTAAATTTTTTAGAAGGCCCTTCGGCGGTAGCGTCCAAAAATCGGGGGTTGGCATTTTCCCGGTTGAGCCCCAATTGGGGCGACAACGTTGAGAAATGAGGGATGATTGCCTGTAGTAGTTCGCAAAACCCAAAAAGCTTGGATGGCCCCGAAGACCGACAGGGCCCGGGGCCATGTAGGACGGCGGGAGCTTGGGAGGGTCCATCTTTGCCCCTTTCGGAATAAAGTGCCAAAGAAGGGAGGCTGGTCTGGGGAAAAAGCATTTTTCAAAAATTTGGGGTGAGAGATTGTTGGCAGACGCCTCGTACCCGATGTAGTGGGAATGGGGATCCGGGTCGGGTAAAAAAAACAAAAAGTCGTCCCGGGAAAAAAAACCCCTATCAGGGTAAGGAGATCTCTGAAAATATCATTAACGAAAATCCTGGAAAAAACCCGGGGGGGGTTTCACAGGCGACGGGGCTCACCCGATATTCAAAGTGCCCCTCCCAAGTGTTAAAGGCCGTCTTCCATGTCCCCCCATATCCCAATGAGGTTGTAGGGACCCCCGCAAATCCCAAATTGGAAAAATTCTGGCCCCCCGAGGGCGGTCAAAAAGTTCGGTAATTAACGGTAAAGGGGGCCGGTTTTTAAGGTGATTTGTTCAGACCGCGTAGTCAATGCACGGGCACAGTGACCCGTCCCTTTTTCCCACGAAGAAAAAACCCGTTTCCTGAGGGGAGGTGGACTTTCGAAAAAGGGGCTTTACGAGATTTTCTTGGATGTAGGTTGAATGCCCGGGGGTTTGGGTTTCCAATAGGGGTAGTCCAGGGGGGGACTAGTCCCGGGGAGTAGTCAAGGGACAATAAAAGGCAGGTGAGGGGGGAGAGTCTCCCTTGCTTTTCCCAGAAAACATCCTGAAAATCCCGGTACTGTGTCGGCAGACCCGGAAAAGGGTTTGGGGGGATAGTGTGGGGGAGTGGGGCGCACCGGGGAGGTGCCAAAGCAGCGAGATGCTCGTGACCCCCAACGCAAAACTTTTGCCTGTCTTCCCGTAAACATGGGGCGTGACATTGCAGCACGAAGCCCCAGAAGAATCTGGGAAAAAGGGGGGTCGAAAAAACGCAATCTTCTCTTTTGTAGGCTCCACTTGCAGATACAAAAGTTCCGTCCGGAAAAAGGATACGTCCTCAGTAGTTTGCCGCTGACAGATGAGATGACCCCGGGGATTGGTCAAACGAAACCCCGGGAGGCGATACTTAGTCACCAGGGTAGCTCAAAAAAATTCCCGGGATCGGAGTCAGGAAAGCGGGCCCCTTGGTCGTGTTCTGGAAAGGGCGTGATCCGAACCGGGAAGGTGGACAGGAAAAGGTATTGCTCAACAGGGAGCCTCTCCCAGAAGTAGGTCGCGGTTTTCCCGGACATTGCGGACGGAGTGGACAACCCCCGAGGAGATGTTCGGGGGTGCCGCAGTAGAGGATAGGTTCCCCTCCGTCGGATTAAGTTCCCGCGGAGTCAGTGGGGTCTGTCCACTTGCATAGCCTTTTTCTACGGTTTTGGTGGGAAGAAGGCAGTGGGGGCCGAAGAAAAAACGGGCAAGACAGGTAGAGCGTGTTTGGGTCGGTAACGCTTTGACGGAGCTCCTCAGTCTCTTCGAGAAACGGTATCGATCCCGGGTCGCCCGATGGATCACTACTCAATAAGGGAGATCCCGGGTGGAAAGGGGATCCTTAATTGGCTGGAGAGGCCCTTCTTAACTGGCGCATAATGCTGCATCGTTCCATGCCAACTCGGGAACTGAGTTCGGAAATTTACGGGTGTCTTACGGAGGTGTTCCCTTTTCTGGGGTTCAGCAAACCGGTTTTCCCCTGAGGATGGGGGGGTTCCCGAAACACACCTGGAACTCCCCAAGAAAAATACCCAGGTCAGCCGTGTTTGGGGGATCTCGGTCCCAGAGCGGAGTCGCCCCCGGCTTGGGTTTCCCCGAAAGAGATGACCCAAGGCACCTTAGACCTTTTGACGGGGTGTCCCGGGCATGATTCCCCGTGGAAGGCATTGGGTGATGAAGCCCTGCAGGCCTTAGGGTCCCCCCCAAATTTCGTTGGCTAGACAATCGGAGCTTGGGGGCCCGGGGGACATTACTGGAGCTGCGCCACGATGCTGCCACGCACTGACTGTGCTGTTGGTGGCGAGGAGCTGCGCATCGTAGACGTAGCTGTTAAAGTGTTGGCTTGATGACGATCTGCTTGGTTTTGCGGGGCCCAGTGGTGGTGTATCGAGACGTTGGGAAGAGGCCCCTTGGCGGGGATCCAGGGCCAAAATTAAAACTGAATGGGTGTGGTAGGGGACCCGTAAACCACCACAACATGGTGTAAGCCACCAGGGAGGGGTTTAAAGTAGGCCCGGTTTTCACCGAGGGCCGCCCGCAAATTTGGGATGGATTGCTGTGGCGAATTACTCCCGGGTCGCTCCCCTGACGGACTTGCTTGTGGTGACAGCCGGGGTGTAACGTGGTACAAATCGTGAAGCAAGCCGCGGGGACGGGCAGGAAAGGTCGGAAAAGGTGCAAAGTTTCAGGGTTTGGGGCGGAGGCAAAAAGGTGGTACCAGAAAACCAAAAGACAAAATAAGAACGCTTCCCTAACACAGGGCACATTATTTTGGCAGGGGTTATGGGAAAAAGCGCAGGTTTAAATAGAGTCAGCACCGGTTTTGGCAAATCACCGGTGTTGTTCTCTCTAAATTTATTTTAGTTTTCGCGTCGCATAGGGGGCAAGCGCCCCCGGGAAAAGGCACAGGAGGGGGTGAGGTGAGAAATGGCAGAGCTGCAGTGCCCCCGAACCGCAGCAGAGGAAGCAGTGGAGGGCGTTTGCCGCAACCGACACATGCATCGGGGGACACCCGGGGCTTATACACAATTTACAACAGCAACTTGGGGCACAGCAGAAATAATGTAGAACAAGCTGGTGCAACAGCAGGAACAGCATAAAATAGCAGGTAACTCGGAAAGGGGCAACCAGCAACAAGATCAGGGGCCAGATGAAAATCATAAATGGGCAGATATCTGAAAAACCGGGGATATTGGGGCGCGCAGTGCCAGGGTTGGGTGTTAGAACAGAGGAGGAAATTTTTATATTCCAGGAGGTTGTAGGTCATTGGACCATTGGGACACTTCCCTTTAAGTCCAGACCCGCGGGTGTGTGCCCCCGGAGGACCTGTGTGGCGCAGGACACAGCCAAGACATGGCTTAGGCAGGAGCGCAAAAGGGTGAGCCAAAAATATCATGTATAGGTAACAAAAAAGGCAACATAGACATGGGGTAATTTAGACAGGAAAAGCAGGGGGGAGGGCCCTGCCCCCGTCTTCTATAGGTACCGTGACATGGCCATGAAAGACCCATTTTGTAAGTTTTTAATTTTTTTTTCTTTTTCCCTTGTAGAGTCTGTGAGCCAAACATTCCTTTGTTCATTATCTGCAATTTTTTGAAAATGTTGATACAAGCGTTTTTTCTTTATACAGTGGGGGATTTAAAATCTTGGAATGGTTTTATTGACAGGGAAAAACTCATTTACCCAGTTATTTCCTTGAAAAAATAACTTTGTGTTTACATATAAAGCGCATTGAATATAGTTCTGAGAAGTAGTAATTTTTAAAGGGGGTTTTTCCCCTTTCTTTGACAATCTACTCCGTTAATGATGTGTTGTTAATTTAACTGTATTGGATTTTTTCCCCCGAAATTTTTCATATTCATTTTGTTTGACCGTGCCCCATCAAAAGGGTGCGGGCAGAGACTACGCTTTTGGGCCCTGATGTTTTTTC
>JAODAL010068898.1:0-16604 GCA_025379985.1 Phyllomedusa bahiana
GAATGGAGGATATACATATATCACACCTCATACAACATGATGGGGGATATAATATATCACATCTCAACTATATACAGTGAGGAGGATATACATATTCACCCCTTACTATATACGTGTGGAGTAATAAAATTTTAAAACACCTCTATCTTATACAGTGAGGAGGATATACATATATCACACCCTATACACATCATGATGGAGGATATACATATATAACACCTCTATACTATATACAGTGATGGGGGAGGTATATATGTAACACTTGACAGTGTGGCAGATATTCGGTCACATGAGCGCCCCTTCCCTAGTGCGCCTCTTACCTGCCGGCCTTGGTTATGATCATCTCTGTCCCGATCTGGTGGAATCTCCGCCACAGGTCCCCCCCCCCTGCAGCTCCACCTGGAGGCCGCTCTCCGGGGCGGCTGCTGGGACTGGGGAGGAGGGCGCTGCAGATTTTGGTATTTTCTCTGCAGGAGAGAAAGTAAAAAAAAGGGGTTAATAGAAGGAAGAACAGACTGAACAGTGCGCACAGTCCCCAAATGTACAGGACAGAAGAAGGAAAAGCAATAATGTACCGGGGTCATTGTATACAGTGCAGGAAATAAGTATTTGACCCCTTGCTGATTGTGTAATTTTCCCCCTGACAGAGACATGAACAGTCGATAAGTATAAGGGTCGGTTCATTGTAACATTGAGAGATAGAAAATCCAAAATAAAATCCAGAAAATCTCATTTTTAAAATGATAGAAATTATTTTTTTTTGTTAAGAAAATAATATTTGACTTCGGGCAAACAAGATTTAATACGGTGGAAAACCCCGGGGGGCAGTGCAGCGCAGGGTTTTTGTTTTTTGATGATGATTTTTTTTGCGCACGGTCAGGGGGAATTTTGCCGACTCCTTTTTTGCAATCATCTCTAAATCTTTAAAGTTTTTTGAGGCTGCGCTTGGAACTGGGGGTTTTACCTCCCTCCATAAGTTTTCTATGGGATGAAGGTCGGAGACTGGCTAGGGACTCCCTGACCTTAATGTGTTTTCTCTTTTAGCCCTCCTTTGTTGCCTTGGCTGAGTTTTGGGTCATTTTTTGCTGGAAAACCCGGCCACCCCCTGTCAATGTCCCTGGCGGAGGGGAAGGGGTGCCTCAGGATGTAGGGGCATGTCTCCATCCATTTCCCATTGATTGGTGAATAGCCTGTGCCCTTAGCAAAAAACGCCCCCAAAACTTCTTTCCCTCCAGGCATGACAGTGGGGACGGTGTCTCGGGGGTCATAAGCAGCATTTCTTTTTCCTCCAACCTGGGGCCCAATTATGATGGGGCTTTTTCGCCCTTTTTTTTGGGTATACTGCGTCTCCCACCCCCGAATGCTGTCCGGGGGGGGGGGGGGGGTTTCAGTGTTAGGCGCAGTGTTGCCACTTTTCATGCCCTCGCATAAAGGGGCGGGCAGTGGGGGGGGCGTGGGGCGCGGTGTAGGCGTTCGGGGGGACCGGCACGTTCGAAAACCCCGAGGCATGTACGATCGCGAGTCGGCAAAGCGAGGCGCAGTCCCCAGCGCTGGCGCCCGCAAGCAACCTTTTTTTTTTGGCTAAATGCCCCGGGCGGGGCGAAGTGAAGCGGATGGGAACAGCGGGGAAGCAGATAGAAGACGCGACAGAAACCTTCCGCTCCTCAGCAGAGTATGTTTTCCGAAAAAAACGCCTTTATAAAGGCGAAAAAAAAAGTGTCAGAAAAGAGCCTGAACGTAAAAAATAAACATAATTAAAAAAAAAATTTTCCAAAACTCTGAAGGGCGCAATATCAAAATTATGATATTGTAAATTCCCGGGAAATACAGAAATTTAAAATTTCTGAAAATTTTTTGGGTCGGCTAAACCAGCCAATCAAATAGGGCGAATGAACCATTAAAACCTAGGGGGAAAAGGATTTCCAATCAGAATCCACGGCGGGAAAATTAAAAAATACAGTAAAAAGACAGAAAAGAGCGATTGGCTGAGCTACGGGGGTTGGAATCCCAGCCAATCAGAGGCGAGCTACTTCCCCTTTAATAGTCTAGGAAAAAGGGGGCACTGAAATCTCTGCGCTCACCCCCTTTGGGCTGAAATTTAATAAAAAAAATATTTTCAAAAAATGTAAAACATTATCAGATAAAGACAGAACCCTTCTTAACAAATAAAGCAGTTAAAAACCCGAACAACCGTTGTCGCCGGCCCCGGACGACATAGGGAATTGAAAATGGGAAAAATTCCCCCGGAAAAATACAGAAATTCAAATTTTTAAGCTTTTCTCATTGGTCGGGATAAACCACCCATCAGAATAGGAGCGACAATGCCCCTTTTAACCTATGAAGGAGAATTGACCAATCAAAAAAGGAGCGACAATGTCCCTTATATCCTTAAAAAAAATTGACCAATCATATTCCAGGGAGGACAGTTCAAAATACAGTAAAATGCAGTAACGATGATTGGTTAAGCGGCGGGGGGTCGTCCAGCTTAGCCAATCAGAGCCGACTACTTTTTTCCTAATTCATGGGGAAAGAAATTTTGGCGCGCATGGATTTGGGTAATTAAAGGGGCCGTTATTTTGGGCCAATGGGGAGGGGGTGAGCCCTAGGGTTTTTCTAAAGCAAAACTGAAAAAAACTGTACATGGCCGAAATCAAATTATAAGACTCCAAAGTTGCCCCGGGTATATAAAAAAAATGAAATAGGGGGGTAACGAAAAAAAAAAAAAATCAATAAACATTTTATTTTTATTTTCGGTTGAACCCATATATGGTCCGGGCCCCTAAAAAAATAAAAAAAAAAAAAAATGATTTTATTGTTTAAAATTTTTTTTTCGTACCCCCATATTATCATTCGTTTATATACCATCAGGACAACTTCGGGAGTCTTTCATTTGATTTCGGCCATGTACGTTTTATTACAGTTGCTTTAAAAAACCCATAGGAGCTCGCTCCCCTTCCATTGGTCCAAAAATAAGGGGCCCCCCTTTTTTAACTTGGAAATCCAGAGCGCGCTCAAAATTTTCCCCTTTTCCCCAAGAACTCATGGAAAGTACCGCGTTGTTTGGCAAGCTGGACGAGCCCCCCCCCCGCTTAAAACCAACACCGTTTTGCATTTTTACTGTATTTTAAACTGTCCCCCCTTTGAAAAAGTTTGGGTCAATTTTTCCCCCATAATATAAGGGGACATTTGCCCCAATTCGTTTGGAAATTTTCCCCTTATAGGTTAAAGGGGACATTGTCCTCCTATTCTGATTGGCAGGTTTATCCCGACCAATCAAAACTTTTGAATTTGAATTACTGTTTTTTCCCGGGAAATTTTCCCAATATCCAATCTTGAATTAGGATATTTGGAAAGTGTTTGTTTTATTATTTTTTATTTTTCCATTTTCTTATTTGCCCCACATCGTCTCCTTCTCCCCCCGCGCTTCCTTTTGGTTTTGTCACCCCATTCCATTTTTGCAGGTCTATGATCTTTTTCCCCGAAAATCCTTTGAAAGCCCTTTTGGCTTGCCCATGTTGTAAGGGTTTGAGGCATGTTCACACGGGGTAAATTGGGGGGGCGATTTGCCGCTTTTTCGCCGTGTGCTCTTATTAAACTGTGGATTACCGTAATGTGGGACGGTTTTCACCCCTAATTACGCAGTACACGCGAAATGGGGCAAATACGTTCCATTTTTAAACCCTGGAACAGCCATAAAATCCCTCTCATTTTCAGGTTTTTCCTCCCCTTCGTGATCTATTTAAAACATGCAGAGCCAAAACAAAAATGGGCGCCTGTGTGATTGGGTTTTTCACCCTTTTTCTGCCGCACAATGCACCTAGCTGAGCGGCTGCGATGTCTAATGCATCTAATGCATGTGTTCGGCGCATTATTCATAATACTCAACACTTTGTAATGCTCCTAACATATGGGGGCGTTCTGTGGGAGTTCTGGGGGCATCGCACCACACTCGTAATATTAGACACATATATGAATGTGGGTCAGCAGCATATGGCGCATTACTGCTCGGACAGGAGACCTATGTCAATGTGCTCTGCCTGAGCCTGAGGAGTCGCAGTGGAGCTGTATTTGCTGTTAGGGGCAAAAATGTCCAATATTTCCAATGTCCAATGCTTCTCCATCTTTCCCAGTTTCACTATTTTCCTTTTTTCCCCTTCATTATGTCCAGAACAATAATAAAAAGTGATTACTGATAATTATCACACTATAGAAAACTAAATTATTAAAATTTCATGAAATATGTGATCATATAAAATGAATATAAAAATATATAATATCTCAAAAATATAAAAATATCTCCTATAAAATGTATTTAAAATTCATAGAATCTAAAACTTATTTTACATTAAAAAAAACACTGATGATGTTGTTCCGATTTTTATATTTAAGATTTTTACTACATTAAATTTGAAATTTATTTTTTGCTGCCCCAAACCCAAAAATTTACATAAAACAAGAGCCACACAGCACGGGTATTGGGACTGGGGTTCACCAACAGGATCACCCCCAAGTTTCTATACTGATCTTTTAATGACTTCCCCTATCTGTAGTCTTTTTTACATTTTTGGGCATTACTTATGACCTAAGTTCCATAATGCCAAACCCGGGGAGGGGGCGGAATTTAACCCTTTTTAGACACAAAAAACAATTTCATACATTCAGGCCATTATACATGAAAAAAGACTCGACCTTCACTTTGCGCCCTTCCTTTACGGGGTGCCCTGTGAGGAGAACGATGAACCCCCCGGGAGCGCAGTGCCCATCGCGGTAAAACATAAAAAACTTGTTCACAGTCTCCATAACAGGAAAACCTGGAGCAAAACAATGATCCCGATCCGAAATATTGGAAAAACCCAATAGAAAAACACATTGAAGACCAACTTTTTCCAGGGGGGGGACCCTTGGGGGGAAACCCCGGATCATGACCCAAATTTTCCGACCCCTTTCTCTACTGAAATTCGGAGTTTATTCAATAAATTCGTTTTTCTTTCCCTTTCACACATTTCAAAGAAAAAGAAAGAAAGAAGAAAAAAAAAAAAATATTTTTTTTGGACACGTATATGTTTCCATTGTATGCAGCTCGTCCTCTGCTGAGATTGTCATTATCATATCCTGTATATCCCTGCACACGTCTGTTATACACATTGCTCCTATCTCCAGGCTCCGCTGCTCGCTCGTCTCTATCATTCTTCATCACTTTCGCATTTCTTCCCTCTTTCAGTAACATTCTCTATGATTTATTCTGTAATAGTTACAATAATTCTGTCAGTAACAATCTCTCGCTGACAGTCTGCTTCAATTTTTTCTACAGGTTAAAGCTTTTCCCATCTTTCCCAGGATCCTGAGAGGCTTCTCCATCTTTCCCAGGATCCTGAGAAACTGTCCCCATCTTTTCCAGGATCCTGAAAGGCTTCCCCCATCTTTCCCAGGACCCTGAGAGGCTTCCCCCATCTTTCCCAGGATCCTGAGAGGCTTCCCCCATCTTTCCCAGGATCCTGAGAGGCTTCCCCCTTCTTTCCCAGGATCCTGAGAGGTTTCCCCCTTCTGTCCCAGGATCCTGAGAGGCTTCCCCCATATTTCCCAGGATCCTGAGAGGCTTCTTCATCTTTCCCGGGATCCTGAGAGGCTTCTCCATCTTTCCCAGGATCCTGAGAGGCTGCCCCCGTCTTTACCAGAATTCTGAGAGGCTTCTTCATCTTTCCCGGGATCCTGAGAGGCTTCTTCATCTTTCCCAGGATCCTGAGAGGCTTCCCCCGTCTTTCCCAGAATCCTGAGAGGCTTCTTCATCTTTCCCAGGATCCTGAGAGGCTTCTTCCATCTTTCCCGGGTATCACTGATTTTCTTTTTCCATTCTTTTCCATATTCTTCTATGAGGCTCCCCCGTCTTTACCAGAATTCTGAAGGCTTCTTCATCTTTCCCGGATCCTGAGAGGCTTCTTCATCTTTCCCAGGATCCTGAGAGGCTTCCCCCGTCTTTCCCAGAATCCTGAGAGGCTTCTTCATCTTTCCCGGGATCCTGAGAGGCTTCTCCATCTGTCCCAGTTTCACTCTTTTCCTTTTTTCCCCTTCATTATTCTCTATATTCTTTCTATGAGGATTGTTTCTTTATCTCCTGTTGCTTTGTAGCTGTGTCCTGTCTCCTCCCTCACCCTGCAATGATATCTCCAGACTGTGCTCCCGGCTCCGGCGCCGTCACATCCAGCAGATCCATAAAGTTTGTATCTTTGATACTTTTAAACCTTTGCTTCTGTATAATGGAGACTTTGAAACTTTATTGTCGGACGTTTTTGTAATATTGTCATTTCCTTTGACGCCTTTTGTTTATTGCTCCTCGTTGTGGCTGCAGTGCCCGGAGCCGCTCGGACCTCTCTGTATTCCTGCTGCTGCTTCCTGTGTGACCTTAGGAAGTGAAACGCGTCGGCCTCTGTTTTATGCTGTTTTATATTTTTTTTACATTTGTGTTTAATTATTTAAACTGTGATGTTTTAAGTGGAGCCAGAGCTTCAGATCCAATTTTCTCAGCCGTTTTACATAGTTAAATAGTTTGTAAGGCCAAAAAAAGACAGACGTCCATCCAGTTCAGCCTATTTTCAAAATTTTCATGTAAACCTGAGCACTGTTTTTTTGGTTTCTGCATGTTTTCCCCAAACTAATATTATTTTGGTTAATAGTATTGGGATCACTATATAATAATATCCGAAATTATAATTACACCGGAGTGATTATATAGAGATATCAGACATTATAATACACTGGGGTCATTATATAGTGATATCAGACATTATAATACACCAGGGCTATTATATAGAGATATCAGACATTATAATACACCAGGGTCCTTATATAGAGATATCAGACATTATAATTCAATGGAGTCATTATATAGAGATATCAGACATTATAATACACCAGAGTCATTATATAGTGATATCAGACATTATAATACACCGGAGTCATTATATAGAGATATCAGACATTATAATACACCAGGGTCATTATATAGAGATATCAGACATTATAATTCAATGGAGTCATTATATAGAGATATCAGACATTATAATACACCGGGGTCATTATATAGAGATATCAGACATTATAATACACCGGGGTCATTATATAGTGATATCAGACATTATAATACACCGGAGTCATTATATAGAGATATCAGACATTATAATACACTGGGGTCATTATATAGTGATATCAGACATTATAATACACCGGAGTCATTATATAGTGATATCAGACATTATAATACACCGGAGTCATTATTATATAGAGTATAATTAAAAAAAATTATAATACACTGGGGGTACAACATTATAATAGCGGATATCCAGGAACACATTATAATACACCGGACAAATTTTTCATTAAAATATATTAAGTGATATCAGACATTATAATACACCAGAGTCATTATATAGTGATATCAGACATTATAATACACCGGAGTCATTATATAGTGATATCAGACATTATAATACACTGGGGTCATTATGTCCAGAAGGAATTTAGAAGAGAAATGGTAGCGCTGGTGGTATTGTAGATAAATTTGACACTCGGGAATAAACCACTATTTAAAGTGTCATATTTTATTAATATAACAAAGTTTAATGCAACGCGTTTCACGAGCAGATTCAAGCTCGCCTCCTCAGGTTATAATGAAAACTGGTGCACATGTTCCGGTTTAAAAAGAGCCGCGATGTTAAAGCGAGGCTGAGTGGCACCAAATTCAAATGTTTCAAACTTTAAAAGACTTTAGAAAGTGCTTTCACTTAAAAATATCTACTAACTTGCAACAAAATGCTAAAAGGTTTCCAATAACATACTGTATATTACATGATAACAATAACGAAACTTGTTTGAAAAGAAGGAAGTTACATTCAGTATTCGCACAGATCACTTATGTTGTAGAAATAAAGTACCGCAATATAAGAAGAGGACGCTTCCACTCCGCAGAGAGACGACGCACCATCCAGAGCGCAGCATTAAACAGAAACAAAAAAAACAGTACCAGGTATCTACAGAATTAGGTATAGAATAGCACCATAGAGTCTAACTAGGCATAAATTAACAATATTTCAATAAAGTTTAAATGTAAATTATATAATTATGTAATTATATAATTAATTCTTGCAGTTCATTTAGCCCATTTGGTACTACTGGGTTTAATTTATATATCCAAAAGAGCTCTCTTTTGGATAATCGTAGTAAGCGATTTGAAATATATTCTGGACCATGTTCTATGGGTTGGATACTAAATCTAGTAACAATATATGGTTCTGCACATCCCCCAAAAATTTTTTGTAAAAAATTAGCCTAGGTGCAGACTGGTGCGACTGTAATATACATACACATTCCAAAATCAGTAGCACACTATCAACTAAAGAAACTATCAAAGGGGACATAAGAACTTTTGAAAAAGCATTTCTGCTACCTGGGATACATGAAAAAGTTTTGAGGTTCTTAGTTCACATTTTTGATCAAAACTGCTTTAGCCGCCTCATGAAACTTCAACGGGACCTCAATGCAGGTGGGTTCCTATACTATTGTTACCTCTCTTTTGGGGACTGTTCAGACCTCCACAGTTCAGGGAGTGAAGGCACCAGCTTCTAAGTACACTGCATTGATTTCAAAACCTGTGAAGGTGGGTGTAGTGCAATGCATTTAGAAGCTGGTGCCTTCACTCCCTGAAGTGTGGAGGTCTGAACAGTCCCCAAAAGAGAGGTAACAATAGTGTAGGACCCACCCGCATTGAGGTCCCGTTGAAGTTTCGGAGGTGGCTTAAAGGGAATGTGTCATCAAAAAATATTTATTGTTTAACTCACATTTTTATGTTAAACACATTTTTTAGGAATTTTTGGTAGTTTTTTTTTTAATTTCCAGATCACTTTCAATATTTTTTAAATAATTCTTAAGCCTGCAGTTTCACTTTGGGCCACTAGGCCTAATAATAGTCTGACACTTCCTGTTCTGTTTAGAGAGCTTTTCAGCAGTGTCCGCTCATTATCAGTAATGAGATCAGTTGGTCTGTACTGTCATTTTGTTAGTCTCAGCTTTGGCCGTTCTGTACACTTACTATTTTCTATGTATTTCGTGTGTGATTATTATTAGCACATTGCTGTGTTTTGACATCATGTTGCTGGTGCACGGAGGTTATATCCATATTGCTATATTATATATTTTTATAGTTGTTGTGTATTGTCTTTTTGATTCAATAAAGTATAATTGATTTTTTAAATCTTGGTTTGTTTTTCGGTGTTATGTACCCCAGGTAGCAGAAATGCTTTTTCAAAAATTCCTCTGTCCCCTTTGAGAGTTTCTTTAGGTGATAGTGCGCTGCTGGTATTGGAATGTGTATGGATACTAAAGCTGCGCGGCTCACCAGGATGAATATTAGAAAAATGCCTGGGAAGACTATGAATTAATTGGTTGTGATTAATATTGTAACGATGATTATTTAGTCTTTTGGAAAGTTTGGTGCTGGTTTTGCCGACGTGTTGAAGGCCGCACTTGCATGAGATTACATAGAGGACACGGGGGCTGTTACAGGATCATTTATTTATTTTTTTTTTTAAACTTGTTTTTATTATGAGTCTTCAAAAAAATAAAACAGGAGAATCAATCCCAAAAATACACCTTGCAGTTACGCTGCACGCAGGCAGACAATTAAGTTGTGAAGACTTCATTTTCACATTTTTCCAACAAGAATCTACAATAGATTGAGTTGCCCATGAAACAAAAATTAACTTTTTAACAGGAAATACACTGGACATAGTGGTTATGGCAATACGTCAAGTATTGCGGGCAGAAATTCACATAGGCAAATGAGGAAAGAGATATGATTAACCAAATGGGTAAACATTCAAATCCAACAAAACAACTCTGCTCCGATTTATCCCCCCAATCCGCCGCTGCCCTCCAAAAACCTCGCCAGCACCCCCACCCCCTTCCCTTTGGGCGTCAATTCAGAAAGGGCCACCTACCCCAGCTCTATGCCACACTAGACGTTAGACGGGTATCGTTACTGGAAGGTAAGTAGTTAAAGTAAAAGTAGGGATTCCATGTCTGACTCCATCAGGCAAGGCTCCGGGTCCTAAAAGGTTGAATGGGCTCAGTGCCCCCTAGCTGTTGAGCCAGGTACCAGCCTGTCATTCCAAAACAGGATCGGATCTTTTCCCGAATCGGGGCCGACAGTGTGTCTATCACCTTCTGCCATAAGTCAAAAAAGAGTTTAACTTTTTGCTCCTTTCGCTGCGAGGCCTCAACCCAGTCCATTTTCAACAAGAAAAAGGTCTTATCAAGAAAAAGTTGTCTGTTGGGGCTCGCCGGCCAGCTCCACACCTGCAGAATTGCCTTTCCCCCCCGGCTGCCGATAGAACGTGCAAAAGCCTCTTCTCCCCTTCTGGAAATGTGACCCGGGTCTCAGTGTCTATGAACCCAAAGAGGGCCCATTGTGCGGTGGGGATAAATGCACGCCCGAGGTATCTCTGCACCTGAGATGCCACATCCGCCCAGTATTGTTGAATTTTAGGACACTGCCAGAGGCAATGGTAGAGATCAGCTTCCAGCGTGTCACACTTGAAGCACTTACTTGAAGGGGTAACAGCCCCAATCTATGTCCCCTTAGAGGCGTTAGGTAGGCATTGTGTGCCACCTTGAGGGACATCTCAATATATCTAGATGCTGGAAGAAACTTATAGGAGTCTGCAAGTGCCCCCCAGTATAGTATCGGGGTCAGGGTTTGGGTCGGCTTCTCCCAGCGTCGCGAGTTGTAGAGAGGTT
The DNA here is from genome assembly GCA_025379985.1 of Phyllomedusa bahiana. Lineage (NCBI taxonomy): Eukaryota > Metazoa > Chordata > Amphibia > Anura > Hylidae > Phyllomedusa > Phyllomedusa bahiana. Next base: position 10,789 of record JAODAL010068898.1, read on the forward strand.
TAGCATAATCAATGTGTTCCAGCAGATATCTGTAGAGTACCGAGAGATGAGAGCGTCTCGTCGGTGGTCTCACCACAGTCTTGTAATAGTCTGAACTCCATTCTGCCCCCGCAATGTGCGGGAGGACGGAGCTTAAGAAGCTGCTAGCCTGGAGATAAGTGAAGAAAGGGATTGGGAGGTCAGGAAACTGTGACTGAAGTTCCTGAAGTGAGTAGGCCCGTCTAGCAGTCTGGTCCACCCATTGCATGAGGCAATGACAGGCCCTGGTCATGTACCCTGCCGGAACGAGCCGTTGTGAGGACCCACTGGAAGGGGGGGGTTTCTGTTTAAGGCTGTAAACGAGGGTCTGGTGACAGGCCCATCAGCATTCTGATCTTCTCCATTGCCCCTCCAGACCGGCATAAGAAGGACGTTGCTCCTAACATCGATGGAAGCTCTGCATATGGTAAATGCAAGAAATTTACAAGAGAAAAACTGGCATGAACAGACCGTCCACCCAGCTTTTGGTGAACCCCATTAGAGGCCTGACACCAGTCCGCAAGATATCGTCCCAGGGCTGCTAAATTGTAATACCTGATGTTAGGGAAGCCGAGACCGCCAAGAAGCTTGGGCTGGTGAAGAATGTGAAGAGGAATGCGGGCCCGCTTTCCCCCCCAAATAAAGTTTCGAAAAAGGGCGTTTATGAGTTTTTCCTCCCTGGGTTTAAGATATATTGGTAGCATATTAAATAAATACAGGAGGCGTGGCACCTCTACCATTTTAAGCAGGTTGGCCCGCCCCATAAAGGATAGCGGGATGGTCTCCCATCTCTTGAGGGTATGTTGCAGTGCCGTCACGTATCTGCAGATGTTCTCCGTATATATTTTATCAGGGTGCCGGAAATGAGGATCCTAAGTATTTTAAGCTGGAGGGGCACCAGCGGATATGGTGGGAGGGGGCCCATAATGGACCGACGGTCCTCTAAGTAGGGGCCCTCACTTTATCAATGTTGAAAATTGTACCCTGAGAGGTCCCCCTTCACTTTAATATCCTGCACACTGTCGCCAGGGTGGTTTTTGAGGTTGAGACCATCAGTAACAAGTCGTCCGCGTAGGCCGCCCCGCTTTATCTCGCAGCATTAGCTTTATTCCCAAAAATGTTTGAGACTGGGTGACGTGGTAAAGAAGAGGGCGAAAAGAGAGATTTAATAGAATTGCGAAAGGGGCATCCCTGCTTCGCCCCGCGGGAAAAGATCAATAGAGGAGATGTTCGCCCATTCAGAAGTAGGGCCGTGGTCGCGTTCTGCTGCATGAGGGACAGGAAGGACATGAACACAGACCCAAACCCCCGCCTCCCCAGTGTAGACGCCAGGAAAGGCTAGGAGACCTTGTCAAAAGCCTTCTCCGCGTCCAGGCTTAACAGCATGGACACCGGTTGGCCAGGGTCTTGTGCCGCGGTTGCCGCCGCCACAGCCCCAAACGCACATTTCCCGTCGAGTGTCGATTAAAAAACGAAACCGACTGGCAGGGTGGAAATGGCAGGCAAAAATTTCTGAAGTCGGTTCGCAATAATTTTGGCCAGGAGCTTGTAGTCCTGGTCAAGCAGAGATATGGCCGGTAAAGACGTTAAAGACGCAGGTTCCTTCCCGTCCTTCAGCAGCAGCACCGTTCTGGAATCAAAAAAGGAGTCTATCGGGACAGAGCGGATGTAGACATCATTGAATAGTTGGGTTAAATGGGGGACAATATCAGGTTTCAGGATTTTATAGAATTCTGCCGAGTAGCCGTCGGGCCCTGGCGATTTACCGTTCGCCAGGGAGGTGATTGCCGCCGAGACCTCCTCCATGGTGATATCAGACTCTAGCTGTGAGCGCTGATCATCGGTAAGACCTGGAGTACGCACCGATTCCAAGAATTCCGCAACCCGGTCCGCATCGAAAGGGGTAGCGCTATATAGGGACTCGAAATAGGCCACAAAAGCTTCCTCTATGGCTATCGCGTCTTTCAGGATGGTGCCTGTTTCAGGGCATTTAACAGCTGCTATCGGCGGCCTCGGCTTCCATTGAGCAGTCATGCTAGCCAACAGCTTCCCCTGCCTATTCCCCCACCTGTAGTATCGATTCTGGGTGGCCTTGACTTGCCAGCGCGCGTGGCCATTAAGGAAAGTGCTCAAAAGGTCCTGGGCTTCTGTGTAGCGCGTTTTTGTTTGCGCCGAAGGACAAGTTGCGAATCCGCGCTGGGCGGCACGCAAGTCCTCATGCAACCTTCTAAACTAGGATCATTTATTTTTAATATGAAACTGTAACGAATGCAGGTAGTGGATCCGCTGGACCACCGCAAGCGATGGTGTAAGCCGTACCAGGGGACGGAATCTAAGTAGAACCCGGTTTTCACCAGAGCCCGCCCGCAAAACGGGATGGACTTGCTGGGGGCGGAGGACTACCAGTCGTCCCATGGCGTGACTTGCTTGCGGTGGGGAGCCAAGGCAGTACGTGGGACAAAATCGTGAGACGTAGGCGAAGTTGGGGACAGGCAAGAGGTCAGGGCAGGCGGGAACGGTTCGTGGTCAAGACAAATGGAGCGAAGACGTTCGGTACACGGAAGTCAGGGAAACAAGGCAGAAGAAAACTTTCTCTGAAGGCAGTAACCACTAAAGATCCGGCAAAGGTGACCCGGAAGGAAGGGGTTAAATAGGGTCACCTGCCAGCCTTAACCAATAATGGGCGTACTGCCCCTTTAAATCCTGGAGAGGCCTGCGCGCGAGGGCACGCGCGCTCCTGCCGGCCCGGAGAACGGGTGGACGTGGGAGCGGGGAGAGGTAAGCGGGCACCGGGGACCCGACCCGCGGGACCGACAGGGGCCGCCGGACCCCGGCGGGTGGCCCCACGAGTTGCGCCCGCACCCGGGCGAGGGGCCTGCGGGACCACTCTGACAGAAACGATTCTTTGTTCTAGAATGACTGAGAATGATCTCCTACTGTCAGTACTTTGCAGCATTTGCACGTAGGGAAATTGCACGGAAAGGTCCCAACCACTAAAGTGCTATCATCAGTCCTGGAAACGCAAATTTGAAGTTGTTTTAATCGTGAAGGAGCGATCATAATTTGTATTGTCTTTGCTCTCTGATATATGATGTGCGGAGTCTTTGGTAAAATCGGTTTTAGAACAGGATCTAATGATAAAATATTCCAATGTTTCTTAAAAGGGGTTGTCTCACTACATTGATTCCTCTTACCTCAGTCCTGTTTTCTTGGTTTCATTTTGAATTCAGGGGCGGTTTATTGGCTTCTACTAGGCTGCAGTAGAATCCAGGTCTGTAGCTATAGCAACCAGTGTTGGCAGCCTATCAGGAGAGAGTAAACAGGTCTGTAGCTATAGCAACCTGAAGAGCTGATGCAGCCCATACAAGAGGGGATATCTAGGAATAGATAGGACACTGTTAATGGACACATATTGCAAAGTGACTTGTTTTTGCAAAAATCTTTAACATAAAAAGCAATCCTTGTAGTGAGACAACCCCTTTAAGGCTATGTCTCCCCTGCAATGGACAAAAAAACGACCTGAAAACGAATTACTAAAAACGTTCATGAAGCTGAGTTTTCTGTCCATTGCCTGTCAAAAGCAGCTGAAAAAACGCCCGTTTTTTGCCGCGATTTGCGTTTTTTCCCGCACTTTTTGCTGGTCTTCAAGCCTGTTTTTTAATGTCTGCATAAATTAAGCCAATGGATGTAACTCCGCCCTACAACAGGGGATATAAAGCACATCATTGCATTTATATGTCATCTTGTACTTGATTTACGGATTTTGGCGCTAATAAAGCTATCTCGCTTTTGTCGCCAAACATACGTTTTTTGGGGATTTTGGCCCTAAAGTCCATTTTTTACGGATTTTGGTGCTAAGATTTGCATTGTTTACGGATTCTTGCACTAATAAAGCTATCTCGCGTTTGTCGCCAAAAATAAAAATTTTTAAGGATTTTGGTACTAAAATGTGTATTTTTACGGATTTTGACGCTAATAAAGTTATCTCGATTTTGACGCCAAAAAACACCGTTTTTTTACACATTTTGGCGAAAGAATCCTTTTTTTTACGGATTTTGGTGCTAAAATACTTTTCTTAACATATTTTGGCGCTAATAATGTTAAGAAAAGGATTTTTAACCCAAAATCAAAATAAACGGATTCGCCCCAAAAAACCTGGTCCTTTGAAAAATCGCGTCAAAAAACGCCAAAAAAAAAAGGAATTTTCTCCCCCGCTCGGCGTTTTTTTTTTTAGAAAAAGACCAGAAAAAAACAAGAGCAAAAAAAAAGCTCAGTTTTGGAAAGTTTTTCAGTCGTTTTCCAGCATTTTAAAAAGCAAAAAAGCTGAAAAAAACTGACGTTTTCGGCATGGAACGAGCCAAAAGGCAACATTTCGGATACTGGGGTTAAAAGTGTAATGAAAGTAAAATTATTATTCTTAATTTCCTCGGAGGGTCAAATAAATATTTATTTAGTGTTTCTGCGTTCGCTTTTTGTCTTTCAGGGTGTTATTTTTTGCAAAAAAACCTTTCTAAAATAAAATTGATAAAAGACGATCACCTGAATTTAAAAAAATTTTTTCTCAGTAGGCATTCTACGTACCGCCTAAAGGGCCAAACGGTTTGTTCCTAAAACCAAAATTGAAATGACGTTGCTTGAAAAGTGCAGATAACCATTGCAATCGCACGTTTTAAAAGAGTTTTTAGAACGTATAAGAGAATTAATAATAAAAAGACATAAATCTAAAAATATTATTTCTTTGTCGTTTACGGTCATGGTGAAATTGAGACCCCATTGGTTTCTATTCAAAAACTCAACAAATCTTTCAACTGTTTCTGGTGTACCTTGCCAAATAAAGATAAGATCATCTATGCACCTTAAAAAAAATTTAATATAAAAAAAATGGTTTGAAGCGAATTAATATATAAAGGTTTCAAAAAGACCCAGAAAAAAATTTTCCCCGTAAGGGGGGCCACCGGGGCCCCCCCATTCCGTCCCTCCTTCTGGTGAATATGGGCGGAGACATTCTGAAAGAAATTATTATTTAAAATTAATTCAAGACCATCTAATAAAAATTGTTTAAAAGGTGTGGAAAGAGAGTTTTCTTTTATCAAAAAAATTTTGCTGCCTCAACCCCCAAAATATGTTTGATACTTATACATAAACCAAAAAATAAATTTTCACCGGAAAGTTATATAGAGAATCAACATATAATACACCAGGTCTTTTAAAGATATCAGACATTTAATACACAGGGATCTTTTTATATATGATAAAAGACATTTTAATACACCAGTCATTTAAGAATACAAAATTTTAAAAACACCGGGGGAATATATAAGAATCAGACATTAAAACACCGAGTCAATAACAGTAATCAGACATTAAAAACCTGGGGCCATTATAAAATATCAGACATAAAACCGGAGTCATTATATAGAAATATCAACATTATAATTTCACCGGGGTCAATTTTATAGAGATACAACTAATATTTTAAGGGGCATTATATAAGTATCAGACTTATAACACACCAGGGGCATTATATAGAGATATCCAACATTAAAACACACCGGGGTCATTATAAAAGAATCAGACATCATAAAACACCCATTAAATAGAAAATTTAAAAATATAAAACACGGATCATTTTAAAATGAAAAGTCAGTCGATAACAAATATAGTTTTGTAAACCTTTAACTTTATACTTTCAATCCCAATTTTTCCCCTTTCTACAAAATGCACATAAGTAACAATGCAAGATAAAATGGCTCCCACATCCGTGCACCGACCCAAAAATGGAAATCAGATGACTTACT
>JAODAL010068899.1:0-16604 GCA_025379985.1 Phyllomedusa bahiana
CCCATAGGACAATGCTCCCGGACCTGTGGTGGAGGGGTGCAGCTGGCCAAACGAGAGTGTAACAATCCAGAACCGTCCAATGGAGGAGCCTTCTGTGAGGGTCTACGAGTGAAGTATAGATCGTGTTCTCTCAACCCCTGCCCCGACACTGGTGAGTGATCAGCACCAAGTATATAACAGGCACCTTTTGTCCCAGTAGTGATAAAAGATCACACCTGTGTACAGCACTGAGTATATAACATGCATCTGTATATCTGTACTGGTGAGAGATCACACTGGTGTACAGCACCGAGTATATAACATGCATCTGTATACCTGTACTGGTGAGAGATCACACCTGTGTACAGCAATGAGTATATAACATGCATCCTTATACCTGCACTGGTGAGAGATCACACCTGTGTACAGTACTGAGTATATAACAGGCATCCTTATACCTGTACTGGTGAGAGATCACACCTGTGTACAGAACTGAGTAAATAACATGCATCCTTATACCTGTACTGGTGAGAGATCACACCTGTGTACAGCACTGAGTATATAACATGCATCCTTATACCTGTACTGGTGAGAGATCACACCTGTATACAGCACTGAGTATATAACATGCATCTGTATACCTGTACTGGTGAGAGATCACACCTGTGTACAGCGCTGAGTATATAACAGACACCTCTGTTCCAGTACTGATAAGAGATCACACTGGTGTACAGCACTGAGTATATAACATGCATCTGTATACCTGTACTGGTGAGAGATCACACTGGTGTACAGCGCTGAGTATATAACATGCATCTGTATACCTGAACTGGTGAGAGATCACACCTGTGTACAGCACGGAGTATAAAACATGCATCCATATACCTGTACTGGTGAGAGATCACACTGATGGACAGCACTATGTTGCATGCATCTGTGTACCAGGTCACACTGGTGTACAGCGTTGAGTATATAACAGGCACCTCTGTCCCAGTACTGATAGGAGATCGCACTGGTGTACAGCACTGAGTATATAACATGCATCTGTATACCAGTGCTGGTGAGAGATCACACCTGTGTACAGCACTGAGTATAAAACATGCATCCGTATACCTGTACTGGTGAGAGATCACACCTGTGTACAGCACTGAGTATATAACATGCATCTGTATACTTGTACTGGTGAGAGATCACACCTGTGTACAGCACTGAGTATATAACATGCATCCTTATACCTGTACTGGTGCGAGATCACACCTGTGTACAGCACTGAGTATAAAACATGCATCCTTATACCTGTACTGGTGAGAGATCACACCTGTGTATAGCACTGAGTATATAACATGCATCTCTATACCAGTGCTGGTGAGAGATCACACCTGTGTACAGCACTGAGTATAAAACATGCATCCGTATACCTGTACTGGTGAGAGATCACACCTGTGTACAGCACTGAGTATATAACATGCATTGTATAATTGTACTGGTGAGAGATCACACCTGTGTACAGCAATGAGTATATAACATGCATCCTTATACCTGTACTGGTGCGAGATCACACCTGTGTACAGCACTGAGTATATAACATGCATCCTTATACCTGTACTGGTGAGAGATCACACCTGTGTACAGCACTGAGTATATAACATGCATCTGTATACTTGTACTGGTGAGAGATCACACCTGTGTACAGCACTGAGTATATAACATGCATCTGTATATCTGTACTGGTGAGAGATCACACCTGTGTACAGCACTGAGTATATAACATGCATCTGTATACCTGTACTGGTGAGAGATCACACCTGTGTACAGCACTGAGTATATAACATGCATCTGTATACTTGTACTGGTGAGAGATCACACCTGTGTACAGCACTGAGTATATAACATGCATCTGTATATCTGTACTGGTGAGAGATCACATCTGTGTACAGCACTGAGTAAATAACATGCATCCTTATACCTGTACTGGTGAGAGATCACACCTGTGTACAGCACTGAGTAAATAACATGCATCCTTATACCTGTACTGGTGAGAGATCACACCTGTATACAGCACTGAGTATATAATATGCATCTGTATACCTGTACTGATGAGAGATCAAACCTGTGTACAGCGCTGAGTATATAACAGACACCTCTGTTCCAGTACTGATAAGAGATCACACTGGTGTACAGCACTTAGTATATAACATGCATCTGTATACCTGAACTGGTGAGAGATCACACCTGTGTACAGCGCTGAGTATATAACATGCATCTGTATAGCTGAACTGGTGAGAGATCACACCTGTGTACAGCACTGAGTATATAACATGCATCTGTATACCTGTACTGGTGAGAGATCACACCTGTGTACAGCACTGAGTATATAACATGCATCTGTATACCTGTACTGGTGAGAGATCACACTGATGAACAGCACTGAGTATATAACATGCATCTGTATACCTGTACTGGTGAGAGATCACACTGGTGTACAGCACTGAGTATATAACATGCATCTGTATACCTGTACTGGGGAACGATCACACTGGTGTACAGCACTGAGTATATAACATGCATCCTTATACCTGTACTGGTGAGAGATCACACTGATGAACAGCGCTGAGTATATAACATGCATCTGTATACCTGTACTGATGAGAGATCAAACCTGTGTACAGCGCTGAGTATATAACAGACACCTCTGTTCCAGTACTGATAAGAGATCACACTGGTGTACAGCACTAAGTATATAACATGCATCTGTATACCTGTACTGGTGAGGATCACACTGGTGTACAGCACTGAGTATATAACATGCATCTGTATACCAGTGAGTGATCGCACCTGTGTACAGCACTGAGTACATTACTTGCATCATTGTTCCAGTACATGTGAGCGATCACACTGGTGTACAGCACTGAGTATATCACTTCTGTTATATGTTGCCTCCTCAGCCCTGTGTGACTGGAGTAATTCTGATGTTTTGTGTCCCAGGTAAAAGCTTCCGTGAGGAGCAGTGCGAGGCCTTTAATGGCTTCAATCACAGCACAAATCGCCTGATGTCCACAGTCGGGTGGGTCCCCAAATACTCTGGGGTGTCACCGAGGGATAAATGCAAGCTCATCTGCCGAGCCAATGGCACTGGCTACTTCTATGTGCTGGCACCAAAGGTTAGTGCAGCTGGGGGTGAACACTGTACAGCAGCGAGTACTGGGGGAATTAGTACAGGGTCCGTAGACGTTCTAATAAGCGATGACTGAAAAAGTGAACCCCCCCCCTATTGGAGCCACCGAGGAAGGAGATGGAGGTAGTGTCCCGGATTATAGCTTTCCATGGAGGATCTTATCCCTGATTGTAGCTTTCCATGGAGGATCTTTTCCCTGATCGTAGCTTTACATGGGGGGTCTTATCCCTGATTGTAGCTTTCCATGGAGGATCTTATCCCTGATTGTAGCTTTCCATGGAGGATCTTATCCCTGATTGTAGCTTTCCATGGAGGATCTTATCCCTGATTGTAGCTTTCCATGGAGGATCTTATCCCTGATTGTAGCTTTCCATGGAGGATCTTATCCCTGATTGTAGCTTTCCATGGAGGATCTTATCCCTGATTGTAGCTTTCCATGGAGGATCTTATCCCTGATTGTAGCTTTCCATGGAGGATCTTATCCCTGATTGTAGCTATCAATGGACTGTCTTATCCCTGATTGTAGCTCTCAAAGGAGGGTCTTATCCCTGATTGTAGCTTTCCATGGAGGATCTTATCCCGGATAGTAGCTTTCCATGGAGGATCTTATACCCGATCGTAGCTTTCCATGGAGGGTCTTATCCCTGATCGTAGCTTTCCATGGAGGATCTTATCCCTGAACGTAGCTTTCCATGGAGGGTCTGATCCCTGATTGTAGCTTTCCATGGAGTGTCTTATCCCTGATTGTAGCTTTCCATGGAGGATCTTATCCCTGATTGTAGCTTTCCATGGAGGGTCTTATCCCTGATTGTAGCTTTCCATGGAGGATCTTATCCTTGATTGTAGCTTTCCATGGAGGATCTTATCCATGATTGTAGCTTTCCATGGAGGATCTTATCCCTGATTGTAGCTTTCCATGGAGAGTCTTTTCCCTGATTGTAGCTTTCCATGGAGGATCTTATCCCTGATCGTAGCTTTCCATGGAGGATCTTATCCCTGAACGTAGCTTTCCATGGAGGGTCTTATCCCTGATTGTAGCTTTCCATGGAGGATCTTATCCCTGATTGAAGCTTTCCATGGAGGATCTTATCCCTGATTGTAGCTTTCCATGGAGGGTCTTATCCCTGAGTGTAGCTTTCCATGGAGGATCTTATCCCTGATCGTAGCCTTCCAGGGTGGATCTTATCCCTGATTGTTGCGTTCCAGGGTGGCTCTTATCCCTGATTATCTCTTTCCATGGAGTGTCTTTTCCCTGATTGTATCTTTCCATGGAGGATCTTATCCTTGATTGTAGCTTTCCATGGAGGATCTTATCCTTGATTGTAGCTTTCCATGGAGGATCTTATCCCTGATTGTAGCTTTCCATGGAGGATCTTATCCCTGATTGTAGCTTTCCATGGAGGATCTTATCCCTGATTGTAGCTTTCCATGGAGGATCTTATCCCTGATTGTAGCTTTCCATGGAGAGTCTTTTCCCTGATTGTAGCTTTCCATGGAGGATCTTATCCCTGATTGTAGCTTTCCATGGAGGGTCTTATCCCTGATTGTAGATTTCCATGGAGGGTGTTATCCTTGATTGTAGCTCCTGGGGAAAGGGAGAAAGGTTGTTTAGCTTATCTTGTTGTTCAGGAAGGGTCTTGTCCCTGATTGAAGCTTTCCATGGAGGATCTTATCCCTGATTGTAGCTTTCCATGGAGAGTCTTATCCCTGATTGTAGCTTTCCATGGAGGGTCTTATCCCTGATTGTAGCTTTCCATGGAGGATCTTATCCATGATTGTAGCTTTCCATGGAGTATCTTGTCCCTGATTGAAGCTTTCCATGGAGGATCTTGTCCCTGATTGAAGCTTTCCATGGAGAGTCTTTTCCCTGATTGTAGCTTTCCATGGAGGGTCTTATCCCTGATTGTATCACTCCATGGAGGATTTAATCCCTGATTGTATCTTTCCATGGAGGGTCTTATCCCGATTTTAGCTTTCCTTGGATGGAGTTTCTCATCCCTGATTGTAGCTTTCCATGGAGGGTCTTATCTCTGACTGTAGCTTTCCATGGAGGATCTTATCTCTGACTGTAGCTTTCCATGGAGGATCTTATCCCTGATTGTAGCTTTCCATTGAGGGACTATTCCCTGATTGTAGCTTTCCATGGAGGATCTTATCCTTGATTGTAGCTTTCCATGGAAGATCTTATCCCTGATTGTAGCTTTACATGAAGGATCTTATCCCTGATTGTAGATTTCCATGGAGGATCTTATCCCTGATTGTAGCTCCTGGGGGAAGGGAGAAAGGTTGTGTCCCTTATCTTGCTGTTCAGTAAGGGTCTTGTCCCTGATTGTAGCTCTCCATGGAGGGTCTAATCCCTTATTGTTGCTGTCCATAGAGGGCTGTATCCCTCTATGCTGTATCTTTACACTCTGTATTCCATTATGCTGTATTCCTATTTTCTGTATGCTTACACGACGTATTCCTATCGACTGTATTCTTGCATGCTGTATGTCTGTATACTGTCCCTATATACTTTATCCCTATATGCTCTATCAGTATACACTGTGTTCTTCTATCAAGCGGTTTGGGTCAGGCATGTGCCTATATACTGTCCCTATATCATGTATCCCTATATGCTGTATATCCCTATATACTGTGTTTTTCTATCAGGCTGTTCGGGTGAGGCATGTGGCTATATACTATATATGGCCTCTATATGTGGCTATATATGTACTATATCCCTATATACTGTATATCCCTATATACTGTGTTCTTCTATCAGGTGGGTTCGGGTCAGGCATGTGGCTAGAGACTGTCACTATGTACTGTATCCCTATATGATTTATATCCCTATATACTGTGTTCTTCTATCAGGCGGTTCGGGTCAGGCATGTGGCTATATACTGTCTCTATATACTATATCCCTATATGCAGTATATCCCTATGAACTGTGCTCTTCTATCAGGCGGGTTCGGGTCTGGCATGTGGCTATATACTGTCTCTATGTACTGTATCCCTATATGCTTTATATCACTATATACTGTGTTCCTCTATCAGGCGGGTTCGGGTCAGGCATGTGGCTATATACTGTCCCTACATACTGTATCCCTATACGATTTATATCTGTATATACTCTGCTCTTCTATCAGTCGGGTTCGGGTCAGGCATGTGGCTATATACTGTCTCTATATACTATATCCCTATATGCAGTATATCCCTATGTACTGTGCTCTTCTATCAGGCGGGTTCGGGTCAGGCATGTGGCTATATACTGTCACTATGTAATATATCCCTATATGATTTATATCCCTATATACTGTGTTCTTCTATCAGGCGGGTTCAGGTCAGGCATGTGGCTATATGCTGTCCCTATATCCTGTATCCCTATATGATTTATAACCCTATATACTGTGCTCTTATATCAGGAGGGTTCGGGTCAGGCAAGTGGCTATATACTGTCACTATGTACTATATCCCTATATGATTTATATCCCTATACTGTGTTCTTCTATCAGGCGGGTTCAGGTCAGGCATGTGGCTATATGCTGTCCCTATTTTCCTGTAAACCCTATTTTGATTTATATCCCTATATTTCTGTGCTCTTCTATTTAGGCGGGTTCGGGTAGGCATGTGGCTATATACTGTCCCTATAATTTCCCGTTTTCCCTATATGCTGTATACCCCTATATACTCTGCTCTTCTATCAGGTGGGTTCGGGTCAGGCATGTGGCTATATACTGTCACTATGTACTATATCCCTATATGCTGTATACCCCTATATACTCTACTCTTCTATCAGGAGGGTTCGGGTCAGGCATGTAGCTATATACTGTCCCTATATCCTGTATCCCTATATGCTGTATACCCCTATATACTCTGCTCTTCTATCAGGTGGGTTCGGGTCAGGCATGTGGTTATATACTGTCCCTATATCCTGTATCCCTATATGCTGTATACCCATATATACTCTGCTCTTCTATCAGGCGGGTTCGGGTCTGGCATGTGGCTATATACTGTCCCTATATCCTGTATCCCTATATGCTGTATACCCCTATATACTCTGCTCTTCTATCAGGCGGGTTCGGGTCAGGCATGTAGCTATATACTGTCACTATGTACTATATCCCTATATTCTGTATATCCCTATATACTGTGTTCTTCTATCAGGTGGGTTCGGGTCAGGTATGTGGCTATATACTGTCTCTATATCCTGTATCCCTATATGCTGTATACCCCTATATACTCTGCTCTTCTATCAGGCGGGTTCGGGTCAGGCATGTGGCTATATACTGTCCCTATATCCTGTATCCCTATATGCTGTATACCCCTATATACTCTGCTCTTCTATCAGGTGGGTTCGGGTCAGGCATGTGGCTATATACTGTCACTATGTACTGTATCCCTATATGATTTATATCCCTATATACTCTGCTCTTCTATCAGGCGGGTTCGGGTCAGGCATGTGGCTATATACTGTCCCTATATCCTGTATCCCTTTAGGCTGTATACCCCTATATACTCTGCTCTTCTATCAGGCGGGTTCGGGTCAAGCATGTGGCTATATACTGTCCCTATATCCTGTATCCCTATATGCTGTATACCCCTATATACTCTGCTCTTCTATCAGGCGGGTTCGGGTCAGGCATGTGGTTATATACTGTCCCTATATCCTGTATCCCTATATGCTGTATACCCCTATATACTCTGCTCTTCTATCAGGCGGGTTCGGGTCAGGCATGTGGCTCCGGAGCAGCTGTGCTGGGGGAACATTCCGTCATATTAGCACGTTGTTCCTGCGCCCTCGCTCCTCTCCATGTACCATATTTTACATAAATATTTTGCATGTTTTTGGCAACCTCTGCAGATGCATCATTTGTATCCCTGCGTCTCGTGGCACACTCTGCTGGCAGCTACAATATAACCGCATTAGGATCTTGGATGAGTTAATAACCTCAGCCCAGTGTGACACTGTGATTCATCCACCACACAGGTCGTTGATGGGACCCCGTGTGCCCCCCGACTCCACCTCGGTCTGTGTACAAGGCAAGTGCATCAAAGCCGGCTGTGATGGTCAACTGGGGTCCAAGAAGAAGTTTGACAAATGTCGAGTATGTGGTGGGGACAACAAGAGCTGCAAGAAGATCTCTGGTCTTTTTACTAAACCTATGTAAGTATTTAGAGACGCCTCAGCAGCATTATGGGTCTCCGGTGGGCCCCCAAACCAGTAACTGTTTATATAGTATAAAGTGTTGATGGACCATCATAGTTTTAATACAAATTTACCAAATATCACCACTGTACGTGAAACAAATATTATCACCATACCTCCGACCACTTTGGGCCCCTCATCTAATGTGGCCCCTTGGGCAAATTTATAGTGTGCCCAATGGATAAGACAGCCCTGAGAAGTCTCACTTCTGCCATCTACATTTTATTTCTTAGCTGCTTGCACTGTATTGCAGAAGCAAAATGGTACCCTCTTGGTGTAACCAGGCTCCATTTGGCCCAAATGGGAGAAGGAGAAACCCCTGGACATGGTGGGTACGACAGGACTGAGGCTCCTTTTCAGGGAGAAAGGCACAGAAAATGGGGTGGAAACACAAGAGGCAAAGTGCAAAAGTCATGTGCAGTCATGGACAGTAGCTGTAGGGTAGACCGCAAGAGTCAACTCTACTGGAGGGCCCCAAGAATCGACTCCACTGGTGGGCCTCAGGAGTCAACTCCACTGATTGACTCCAAGAATCACCTCCACTGGTGGCTCCCAAGAATCATCTCCACTGGTGGCCCCAAGAATCACCTCCACTGGTGGGCTCCAAGAGTCAACTCCACTGGTGGGCTCCAAGAGTCAACTCCACTGGTGGGCCTCAAGAATCACTTCCACTGGTGGCTCCCAAGAATCATCTCCGTTGGTGGGCCCCAAGAATCAACTCCACTGGTGACCCAAGAATCAACTCCACTGGTGGCCCCAACCATCAACTCCACTGGTGGCCCCAAGAATCGACTCCACTGGTGGGCCTCAAGAAACAATCCACTGGTGGCCCCAAGAATCAACTCCACTGGTAGTCCTAAGAACCATCTCCACTGGTGGACCCCAATAATCAACTCCAATGGTGGCCCCAAGAATCAACTCTACTGGTGGGCCCCTAGAATCAACTCTACTGGTGGGCCCCAAGAATCAATTCTACTGGTGGGCCTCAAGAATCAACTCCACTGGTAGCCTTAAGAACCATCTCCACTGGTGGGCCCCAATAATCAACTCCAATGGTGGGCTCCTAGAATTAACTCTACTTGTGGGCCCCAGGCACCCACAGATGTGACACACAGATCAACTGTAACAAGACCCCCTCCCCAATCTCACTGTGAGCAGCTCAACCCCTATTCCTTATTTAAATAAGCTGTGATCTGGGGCTGGATACGGAATCGATGCTGGACAGGCCATCAAAGTCATGTGCAGTCATGGACAGCAGCAGTAGGGTAGGCCCCAAGAGTCAACTCTACTGGTGGGCGTCAAGAATCAACTCCACTGGTTGGCCCCAAGAATCAACTCCTCTGGGGCCCCAGGAACCATCTCCTTTGGTCGGCCCCAAGAATCAACTCCACTGGTGGCCCCAAGAATCAGCTCCACTGGTGGCTCCAAGAATCATCTCCACTAATGGGCCCCAAGAATCAAGTTTACTGGTGGGCCCCAAGAATCAACTCTACTGGTGGGCCTCAGGCACCCACAGATGTGACCCACAGATCACTGTAACAAGACCCCATCCCCTATCTCACTGTGAGCAGCTCAACCCCTTTTCCTTATTTAAATAAGCTGTGATCTGGGGCTGGATAGGAAATCAATGCTGGACTCACCATCACTTCTTGGTTTGCTCATGGATTGACCTGTATTGCTTTCCTGTGGTTCTTTTCACTTTTTTCCTGTAATTATGTACTTTACAGCATCAGGATTGTCTTTATTTACCCATATATTCTATCACTGAACTTAGAAAGCTTTCCATTTAGTTCAATGATAGGGTCTTGTCTATGGGTTAGATAACTGTTTACTCTTTCAGTGATTTTTTACCCATATATTCTCTTTTCTCTGTAGACACGGTTATAATTTTGTGGTCACGGTTCCCGCTGGTGCCAGTAACCTGGATGTGAGACAACGTGGGTATAAAGGACTCCTCAGCGATGACAATTACCTGGCAGTGAAAAATGGACAAGGACGTTACCTGCTGAATGGAAATTACATTGTGTCTGCGGTAGAGAGAGACATTCTGCTACGTGGGAGCCCCTAAAGTATACAGGCACCGGCACGGCGGTGGAAGCCTTGCAAGCTGTCGGTATAATTCATGAGCCACTGACAATAGAGGTCTTATGTGTCGGGAAGATGACTCCTCCACGGCTGAGATACTCGTTCTATATCCCGAGGGAAAAGAAAGACAGTAAAACTGTACAAATTATAAGTAATAGTCTCACTGCTCTTGCACCTCCACCTCCCCGGCCCCGACCCCAGTCTCACTGGACAGCAGGTAGTTGGGGGTTATGCTCAGTTTCCTGTGGCGATGGCCAGCAGACTCGAAAAGTACAATGCCGTGACCCATGGGAACAGCTGGCGTCTGATTGCCCAGCTTCCATTCGACCACCTGAAATAAGGACCTGTGGTGACCCATGCCCAATATGGGAGACTGGAGAATGGACATCGTGCTCCAAGACCTGCGGCCGGGGTTTTAAAAGACGGCAATTACGGTGCAGTGCTGGAGGTGGCGTAACCTTGCCGAGGGAGCACTGCACGTTGAAACGAAAACCTCAGGAACTAGACTTCTGTATCCTGGGCCAGTGTTAGCCCATAGAAGTGAGCCAAGGTTGGGCAAATAACTCGGAGCTGTGCGCAGCAACAAATTAACGGGGGATGTACTAAGCTCAAACCCCGGTTGGCGGTGACCCACATTTTATGACCAAAAGGAACTACTTTTACATTGTGATGTCAGAGTGGAGAACGTTGCGGACATTTGAAGGTTGATGCTTTGCACTTTTATTAGCTGCGTCTTATGTTGATTGTGTTTCTGAATAATCGTGATGTGTGATGTGTGTGTGATACTCGGCATCATTGGCTTTCACCTTACAGCTCCTGTGGCGGAGTCAGTGGGTGAGTTTGTAAAGTTTGGCGCTGTGCGATCAGTCACGTCTCTATGGTTTACCGCTTAGTATGAGATCTACAATTTGCTTGAAAAAGAGGCAGCCGTACTCTTTTGATGGCCTCATCCTTGGACCATTGCATTGCTCCAAGTACAAGGTTGGTGGACGCAACAGTGAAATCAGTGTCTTGAAGCACTTAACGTCTGGAACTTGGGACCCATCCTCTGCTTGGTCCCTGTGGGTGACATTCTTCACTCATAGATCATTGAATGATAAGAAATTGATCTCTTTTTAAAGACTCAATGGTGTGCCCTCCTCTGGCACTGCAAGGTTAACCAAGGTGGGGAGGGACAAACACAAGGGTTTTGGCCATTTATTGGCTAAGTCAAGGTAAACGATCGTTGTCCTGATCATTAGAGAGGATTGTAATTTCAAGACACCATAGAAAAAACAAAAGTCTTAGCCAAACGGATTTGCCCCAAACCTTTGGGTGGGGTTTAATTTGGGAAAATCACCAGTAGAAGACACAAGGGGTTTTTTTTTTTTAAAAAACAATGCCCGGGCATTTATGAGGGTTGTGATTGGTAAGATTTGGGAAAAAAAAAGCTTACCCCTTTCCTCTTGTTTTTGGACCGAGGGGCCTTGTGGATTGTAAGATTCCAAAGGGGGGAGGAAAACACAAGGGTTTGGCCGTTTTTTTCAATCATTTGTCCGTCATTAGATGAGGGATTGTAATTGCTAAGATCACCAGTAGAAAAAAACAAGGGTCTTGCCAATTCGATCTATGTCCTGGTCATTGGACGAGGGATTGTGATTGGTAAGATCTCCAGTAGAAGACACAAGGGTCTTGGCCGTTTTCAATCAATGTCCCGGTCATTTGATGAGGCATTGTGAATGGTAAGATCACCAGTAGAAAACACAAGGGTCTTGGCCGTTTCCTTCAATGTCCTAGTCATTGGATGAGGGATTGTAATTGGTAAGATCACCAGTAGAAGACACAAGGGTCTTGGCCGTTTCCTTCAACGTCCTAGTCATTGGATGAGGGATTGTGATTGGTAAGATCTCCAGTAGAAGACACAAGGGTCTTGGCCGTTTCCTTCAATGTCCTAGTCATTGGATGAGGGATTGTGATTGGTAAGATCTCCAGTAGAAGACACAAGGGTCTTGGCCGTTTTTGATTGATGTCCAGGCCATTGGACGAGGGATTGTGATTTGTAAAATCACCAGTAGAAGACATTTTATTTTTGCTCTTCTCTGTATTATATTCTCTTGAGATGGCCTTTTACTTGGACCATTGCATTGGTCAAAGTGCGGCTCCTTCCTCGAAGGAGACTGGTGGATGCAAAAGTGGAATAAGTAGGGAGAACCGATAGTGTCTTGAGGCATTCAGTGGCTGCTATGGTCCTTGTGGGTGAAATCCTTCACTCATACATCATTGGATGATGGTAAAATAAAGAAGTGGTGCTCCATCCTCCTCTAGCACTGCAATGTTAACCGATAAGGTAGGGAGGGACAGACACAAGGGTCATGGCCATTTCTCTGCTACATGAAGGTGAATAATCGATGTACTTGTCATTGGCCGAGGGATTGTGACTGGTTAGAGATCACCAGTAGAAGCCTCCATTTTATTTTTGGTCTTCTCTGTATTATATTCTCTTGGCTAGAACCAAATGCAGAATTTCTTAGAGACGTGACTGTCACGGCAGTGTCCTCTGTTATATGAAGGAAGGTCATGTAGATGGGTCAGGCCAGGTGCAGCTATTTACTATGTTGCCCATCAGATGTTGGGTCATACATGGTGAAAATGTTAACGGTCTTCAAACATGAGGTGAAGACGGGGAGGGGGGGAACGGGAAGTAGCAGGAGGTCCTCAAAATTAGTGACGTGGAGAATGGGAACAAAGGAATGACAGGAACCTCTCGTCACTGTGAGACATTCGCACATGGACTAAAATTGCACAGTTCAACCAAGTTCTTTCAGACTGTTACACGCGAGTGACAATGCGCTGGATGACTCCAGATCCACGTCAGTGATAATGAACAACAGGGCAAGTATGGGGTTAAACAAATCTCCAGATAAATCTACCTCTATGTGTCAACTGTACGGGATCATTGAGAGGGATAGGGGCTCAAGATATTGGTATCAGTCCTACCCTTGTCATTCATTCACTGCAGCAATGAGCCCTCAAGAGCTGACACCTTTCACTGAAATTACAAGGGCTGCAATTTGTCAAAATATTTTACTCCTTCGGGTGTTGATTTACTCTGTATAACAGGTGATATGACGAAGCTCTCCATCCTGGGTCCTCTAGATACACCAGCGTCTTAGGGAGCCCAGTGACCAGCTGCCTGGCCGGGATGACCGCCATTAGAAAACTATGGGACCTCGGATTTTGTGTGTTAAATGCTAGAATTATCTTGATGGTCTTAATGTCTCCATACATAACAAAGGCATTCTCTAATATGGAGGCTGTGGTGCTTATCTAGTCAGTCCCTAATATAAAGAGTAGCAATTATCTGGTCCTTAATATAAGGAATAGCAATTATCTGGTCCCTAATATAAAAGGTAGTGATGATCTGGTCCCTGACATAAAAGATAGAGATTATGTAGTCAGTCCCTTATATAAAGGGTAGCAATTATGTGGTCCCTAATATAAAGGTAACAATTATCTGGTCCCTAATATAAAGGGTAGCGATTATATGGTCAGTCCCTAATATAAACAGTAGCAATTATCTGGTCCCTAATATAAGGAATAGCAATTATCTGGTCTCTAATATAAAAGGTAGGGATGTTCTGGTCCCTGACATAAAAGATAGAGATTATCTAGTCAGTCCCTTATGTAAAGGTAACAATTATCTGGTCCCTAACATAAAGGTAATGATTATCTGGCCCCTAATATAAAGGTAACAATTATCTGGTCCCTAATATAAAGGGTAGCGATTATATGGTCAGTTCCTTGTAAAACTAGAGTGATTATCTGGTCATTCCCTAATATAAAGGTCAATGATTATCTGGCCAGTCACTAATATCAAGACAAGAGATTATCTGGTCAGTCCCTGATAAAAAGGGGTAGTGATTCCTTGATTAATCACTTATAAAAAGAGTAGGGATTTTCTGGCCGGTCCCTAATATAAAGAGCAGTGATTAGTTGGTCAGTTCCTAATATAAAGGGTAGTTATTATCTGGTCTCCAACATAAAGAATGGTGATTATCTGGTCCCTAATATAAAGAATAATGATTATCTGGTCATTACCTAATATAAAGGGCAGTGATTATCTGGTCAGTCACTAATATCAAGAGAAGAGATTATCTGGTCAGTCCCTGATAAAAAGGGATTTTCTGGCCAGTCCCTAATCTGAAGAGCAATGATTATTTGGTCATTCTCTAATACAAAGAGTAGTGATTACTTGGTCAGTTCCTAATATAAAGAGTAGTTACCGTATTATCTGGTCTCCAACATAATGGATAGTGATTATCTGGTCCCTAATATAATGAATACTGATTATCTGGTCATTACCTAATATAAAGGTAGGTGATTCTTGTCACTCCTCTATATAAAGGTTAGTGATTATGTGGTCAGTCCTTTATATAAAGAGTAAACAAAATAGAAAAATCCACAGCATTCCAAATTGATTATAAAAGTGAAAAAATCGGTGCTTTATTCACCCATACAGCAACGTTTCAACTCCACAATGGAGTCTTTTTCAAGCATTTTTCTGTGGTGTTTTGAGTGCTGCATAAATTTTTTTCAATTTATATAAAGAGTAGTGAATATTTGGTCAATCCCTAACATAAAGGGTAGAGTTATCCTGCCCCCCTTTAAAAAAAAAAAAAAAAAAAAAAAAAAAAAAAAAAAAAAAAAAGATAAAAGTTGTAGCTATGGCAACCAGACTGCAGCCTTTTAATGAGAACTGACAGTCTTTGTAGCTATACAACCAGTGCTTTGGCAGGTTCAGGGGGGAGAGTAGAACCCGGTCTGTAGCTATAGCGACCAGCGCTGGGAGACTATCAGGAGAGATTGAACAGGTCTGTAGCTATAGCAACCAGTGCTGGCAGCCTATCAGGAGAGATCAAAAACAGGCTGAAACTATAGCAAAACCCGCACTGGCAGCCTATAATGAGAGACTGAAACAGGTCCCGTAGCTATAGCAACCAGTGCTGGCAGCCTATCAGAGAGATTGAACAGGTATTAGCTATAGCGACCAGTGCTGGCAGCCTATCAAAGAGAGATTGAACAGGTCTGTAGCTATAGCAGCCCCGTGCTGGCAGCCTATCAGGTGAGACTGAACAGGTCTGTGCTATAGCAACCAGTGCTGGCAGCCTATCAGGAGAGATGAACAGGTCGTAGCTATAGCGACCTGAGGAGCTGATTTCAGCCCATACAAGAGGGATATCTAGGAATAGGTAGGACACTGGTAATGGGGCACATATTTCAAAGTCTTGTTTTTGCAAGTCTTTTAACATAACCCCAACCCCCCTGTAGTAGACCCCCCTTTATAAAAAGGCTCTGTTGATTATTTGCCCCACCCTAATTAGGGGCTTTGTAATTGCTAGTCGGGGTCCCGATGAATAAGAGGGTTGGTGTTTGACCAGGCTTTCCCAAATATAGGGTTTGGTGATAATCCAGTCATACCCCCCGGTCCCAAAATGTTTGATTTTTAGCACAGTAGGGACGACGGGGGATCACTGAGCCCCTGCATGGGGACCCCCACTCCTGCCTGAAAGGAAGATGACGGGGTGTGATGTGGGGGGGGGCGGGCAGGGCTGATGACCCCACTCGGGAGATCTCTCTTCTGTATTATGTTTCTTTTTGTACATTTACTTTACAATATTTTTGATAAATGGAAGACAAGCCAAAGTAGCGGCTGCAGAAATCTGTATACTGTGTATACTCTGTATAGGCAAGAGTGACCAAGAATAAACACTTACAGAAAACGCTGTTACTTTTTAAGAAGACGTTTTAACGACAAATTTCTTTTTATACACAAGAAAAAAGCGTGCTCTTGATCCAGTAAAAGTCATTAGGAAGACACCTTATAAACAGCTGTCCTGTATAGGCATTACAAACTTATTTGTTTTATTCTGATTTAGCCTATATGCATGCCCGGTTTCACTCACTATTTACCTGTAATTCATTTTCATCTACATTATTTTCCTGAACTGATCCCGGTTAATCCGGGATTACTCCAACTGCATCACTATTTGCTGGGCAGTCAATGTTTCTACATTATTTTCCTGAAAGATCCTGGTTTAAAACCCTTTTATACTCCAGACTGCACTCACTATTTGTGGTGCAGTCACTGTAATCATTATTTTCCCGTACTGATCCTGAGCCCTTTTTATTTTCCCG
>JAODAL010068900.1:0-16603 GCA_025379985.1 Phyllomedusa bahiana
TAAAAGCTTTGTTTAAAAAAAAAAAGGGCTAGTGACAGACATGCTGTTTCCAGCGCTGTGTCCCTTTTCTGTAAGATGCAGTAGTTTCTGAGTATTTACAGGAAAGCTGTCAGATAGGGCCTCTTACTAATGCGGATATATACATATTCTTGTTTATTACATCATGCACGCAAATTTCCACTGTATGTTCAGCTTTGATACTGGAGCAAAATTATGCATGCATGTCCATCGTTATCATTATTTCTTTTATTATCTTAGAAATGAGTATGTTTCATCTGTAATGCATCTATTTATTTGTAACAATTCTGCTGGATATCAGTTAGTTTGTGTTTAATCCGCATCCCAATAGAAAAATATACGCTGTTTTGAATATGGTCATCTTTATTGTCTATTGTAACAGGTGACAAATTTTACCGTTGAGCATGTCCCTTCCTTGTAACAGCTATGTATGTTCTGTCTGTCACTATTGTCACAGTATTTGCTGACCTGATGAAGGAGAAATTGAATCCTTAAAATGCAGTAAAGCTTTTTCTTTTCTTTTTATACATTTTTTCCCAGGATTGTGTCATTTACGCCATTTTTGCTGCTATATTGAAGCTTGGTTGATGCTGTAATCCCATTTTGTAAATATTTATGAGCATTGCTACTATTGATTGCACATTTGCACTGTAGGTCAAAGGATTTTGATTCAGTAAGGAATTCATAGTTTGCTCTTCATAAGCAAACTTACATGAGATTTGACTTCTACTGAACATTGATAAGCTGCCTGCTATAGTGTTGCACAATAAGGATTTGGGGATGCTGGGATATGCACATTGATAAGCAGGATGGACTATTGGTATGTGTTTTCACTTGTTATCTAGTTAATTTGACAATTCCTTTTTTGTATACAAATACAACATAGGCTGATAGTTTACTTAGTTACTTACCCTGATGAAGCTGCATTGCTTAGCTTAGCAGCAAAATGCGTGACAAGCTCAACTGAAGTATTGAGGGTCTGTACTTTTTTTGGTTTGTCTACACTATGGGCATTTTTTGCACTCATAGTTCGATGTCACCTCAGATGATTTTTTTTTAATATGTACATGTTTAGCTATGAATTTCCCAAACTGGGAATTTTTATTTTTTTTATTTTTCTTGTGTCTTGATTATGAAATTTGTTCATTGTTTATGAGTTTGTATTGTACAACTTTTGCACTCTTTAATGCACATTCAAGGTGAACACTGCAGTGAGATGATTCTTACTTTTTGCAATATCCATTTCCTGTGTTATGTGAAATAACACATCATCATTTTTTGGTTACTTGTATTTTTTTCAAGTATTTTTAGATTTTGGTATCAGTATTCAACACATTTGTTGCAACTCAACTTCTCTCTTTTTTAATAAAAGTGAATTTCCACAAAATATGCCATGCTAGGTGCTAGCTTTACCTACTTCCAGATAAGAGGTCCTGGTGTTGTGGCAATGCACATGTACAGGTGTGCTCAGCCATTTTTTGAACTCACATAGAAGTGAATGGAGAGCGGTATATGTGATTCCATCTCTCCATAGGCAGCTGCCACAGCACCATACAGGATGAGAAGTTGGAGGGTTTCACATATAGATAAGGTTCAAAAAGTTGGGAACCGCAACTCTCTGACAAAATACTGTCTGACATGGGAATATCAATTTAAGCTGAATTGCTGGTGTTTTTGTGAATTTAAAATAATGTCATATAACTAGTGAATTGGAATATTAAACAGCAAAAAAATATTTTTTGGTCATCATATAACGACTTTTGATGTTATCTGTTCCTATCATAAAACAAAGGTCATTGAAAAGAATTGAAAAACTAGAGATAACTTTCCTTGCCATGATATCATGGTGACCGATCTGTCAAATTAATCTATGCTACAACTGTAAATGCAGGAAGCTGCCCAATGTGTGTCCATCTCTTTACACAGCCATGGCAACAAACAAAATGAAGGCTTGGAGGGTTTTGGATATAAATGTGTTGCTAGAGATGGGCGAATCAATTCTAACGAAGTGGAATTCGTTTAGAATTTGAGGAAAACTTCGGTTCAGCAAGAAGCCGAAGTTTATGGTACTTCACGGGAACTAAACGTCTTTTTTTTATAAAATGCCTGCGAGCACATGGCGTGACATGGGGCAGAGAACTCTAGGAGGAAGAAAGGAACACCCTCAATGACATGTGCAGACATGATGCCAATCAACAACCAGCGGTCCTCTGTGACGTCAAAGCCCTATAAATACAGATGCCATGTTACATTCTCGCACTTCTCACTGTGACTCCTGTCAATAAGCATCTGGCTGCTGCTGCTGCTGCACTATATTGCACTCTTTAGCAAAGAAACTCGTTTTTTCAGCTACCGGAGTGAAAGACCTTTACGAGTGTGTGTCATATACACATTTGTTACTCAACTAGCATTATTTTTTTTGTTTTAGTTTGTGGGGTATTCTCCCTAAAGTCCAGGGAGGGTGCTCTTCTGTCCCATATATGCCTGAATTCCATCTGGTTGTTCTATAGGGTATTTCATACCCAAGGCTTAATTTAACCTCTTGATTGTGGGTTAATTTGGCCTAAAATACAGTGTGTCTGTAATTTTTTTGTCCCATATACGCCTAAATTACATCTAGTTGTTCTGTCGGGTATTTCATACCCAAGGTTTAATTTAACCTCTTCATTGTGGGGTAATTTGGACTAAAATACAAGGTGTCTGTATTTTTTTGTCCCATATACGCCTAAATTACATCTGGTTGTTCTGTTGGGTATTTCATACCCAAGGCTTAATTTAACCTCTTGATTGTGGAGTAATTTGGACTAAAATATAGGGCGTCTGTATTTCTGCCCTATATACACCTGAATTCCACCTGGTTCACTGTGTAGGGTATTTTATATCCAAGGGTTAATTAAGCCTCTTGATTGTGGGGTAATTTGGAGTAAAATATAGGGTGTGTACTTCTGCCCTATATATGCCTGAATTCCATCTGGTTCACTTTGTAGGGTATTTTATATCCAAGGCTTAATTTATCCTCCTGTCTGTGGGGTAATTAGGATTCAAATACAGGGTGTGTGTGTTTTTATGCCCCATATACGCCTCAATTCCATCTGGTTAACTGTTTAGGTTATTTTATACCCAAGGGTTAATTTAACATCTTGATTGTGGGGTAATTTGGCATAAAATACAGGGTGTGTGTATTTTTACCCCATATATGCCTAGGTTTCGTCTCATTCATTCTGCAGGGTATTTTATACCGAGGGTTAATTTCTCCTCTTGTTTTGTGGGGGAATTTGAGTCAAATACAGGGTGTGTATTTCTGCCACATACACGCCTGAAATCCATAAATTTCAGAACGGTGGGGGTATTTTAATCTGTGGCCAAGAGTTAATTTATTCACTTTTTGTGGAGAATCCTGTGTCAAATCCAGTGTTTGTGTATTTCAGCCCTACATACATCTCAAATCCAGCCACCCCAGTCTCTTGGGATATTGCTATCTGTGGCAAACAGTTAATTTTTTCAATTATTGTGGTTATTCTGTTAAATGCTGATACATTGTGAGCCCCCCCCCCCAAAAAAAAAAGAGTGGAGAGGGTGTTATCAGTAATTTTGCATTGATGTCAATGATCATTGTGCCATTCATTTAATCCTTCAGTGTCAGCTTTCATTTGGTCAATAATCCATCATTGCTAAAGCCAAAAGAAACAGGATTTGATCCAAAAATAAGTAATGGAAAAATTTGCTTTGTGATCTGTGTTTTGTATCCACTCCTGTTTTTTGCTACCTAATCATGTAACAATCCTGATGCAAACAAAGGACCATGTCATACTAGCCTTACGGCTTCTCCGAAAACACAATCGGTTGTGTTCTCCTTTTCATTCCTTGTGACAGATTGAAAGAAGGGGAAAACCAATCATAGTGGCAAGTAATGAGTGGAGGGGGGTTTGGAAAAGCATTAGAAAACCACAGGGTGGTTGACTGAGAGAGTGGTCAGTTTGCAGCAGCATGAGTAGCCCACAGACTGGCAAATGACAGATTGTGAAGGTGGCAGCAGCATGATTAGGTCGACAAACAGGCACAATTACACAACGAGGAGGTGGCGGCAGCAACAGCAGCAGCATCAGGCCAGAGAGTGGCACAATGTCAAAATTTTGAGGGTGGCGGCAAAGCTAGGTGACATATGAGGGAGGTGGAAGAAACCAGAAACATAAAGCCAAGAGGGGTGACATGGTGACATGCCGGGAGATGACAGCAGCAGCTTTGGGGGAGAACCTGATTTGGTGAGGTGACAGCAGCATCAGAAGGCTACATAATGGCCCAGTGAAGAGTGGGTAGGTGGGTGGAAATACTAGTCCCTGGTTAAAATGGTGGGTGGTGTAAGGAGCAGCTGGCAGCAGGTGTGTGGCATCAGGCGGGTGGCAGTATCAAAATAGTAGCTAAGGCAGGTAGCCAAAAGAATCCAGGGTTCAGGTTCTGCTTCAGGTGCTGCTGCTAGTGGGTACCTAAATCACTATGGGGTGAAGAAAGCTGCTCATCAACAACTCCAGACTCAGGTTGCTGCTGATGGAGCTGGTACTGCTCCTAACCCCAATCCCCCCACAGCAGCCGTGGCAGTGGTACATGAGCGCTGAGGAACTAACCGGTCAAACCTGCTAGAGGATGGATGATGGAGCAGATAGGCAGTGGACAACTGACTACATTGGAAGTCTCTATAGTACTTGAGTTTGTCCTCCGTCTTGGCAGGTGAAAAAATGCCCCCATTTGAGACCAGTAACAATCGTCCAAAAAGGTGGAGAGCCAGAATTCATCCCTCTGCCGGATGGTGCCAATTCAGCTCTCACTAGACAGGCAAATCAACATGCAGCGGGCCATCTGCGCAAGTGACTCTGAGGGACTCCCTGCCTCCATCTCTACTGTATACTGCCACGGTGTGTCTGGGTCATCTGCCTCGTCTTCCTAATCCTTCAGCTGCTCCTGTTCCTCTCCTGTCACCTGAATAAAAAAAAAACACTCATTTTGCCAGACACTGGTTGTGCTCCAATGTCTTCTTCCTCCTTCTCCAGTTCAGCCCCCACTGGACTCATGTGGCCATGAGATGTAGTTGCCACGTCTCCAGTCCCCTGACCAGACAGATTTTGCAGCATCTTTTCCAAGACATGAAGCAGTGGAATGATGTTAGTCATCCCCTAGTCTTGGTGACTGACAAATAACGTGGCCTCCTCAAAGGTTCTGTGAAAACAGCAGGTGTCCCGCATGAGCTGCCACTGGCAGACATAAAAATTACACAGTGGATCCCTGTCCCCTTGGATCATCAAGAAATAATTAATGGCCTTTCTCTGTTCATCGATTTCTCCCTGTTTTGCCCTGTTCATCAATTTCTCCCTGTTTTACCCTGTTCATCGATTTCTCCCTTTTTTGCCCTGTTCATAGATTTCTCCCTGTTTTGTTGTGTTCATCGATTTCTCCCTGTTTTGCCCTCTTCATTGATTTCTCCCTGTTTTGCCCTGTTCATTGTTTCCTCCTTGTTTTGCCCTGTTAATAGATTTCTCTCTGTTTTTCTCTGTTCATAGATTCTGTGTTTTGTTTAGCTCAAGTAGGGTGTGCTTGGCGGTCAGAAATGGCTAATGTACATGGAAATTTTCCTGTCAAGTACTCTGAACAGTGCATAGTCCACCACTTGAAAAGGGAGGGACAGCAGTACCCATAGGCTAAACTGCACTCAGGGCGAGGTGAAGAAATTTCACAACCCCTCCCCCCCACCCTGGTAACATAATGCGACACAGTTCATCACCATTAACCAAATCTAAAATATACAAAAAGCTTTAACACAATGTGCTACGTATAAAACTACTAAATAATAGTCATACAGTTAACAAATAGCACCGCTACACCAACCAGAATCCCAGGCTAATAGTACCAATGTCATACTAAGTAACATATCAACCAGCATATAGTGAACCGAATACCGCAACACCGTGACCCAAATTTTCACCACCATTTTAGTGACTGAATAATGCAACATACCATTTTCTGAATACAAACCATTATACTACAACTAATATTACTGTCAAACAGTGGATACCAGTTGTACACAGGCTCTGCAGACATATAATCGATTACAGAAAAAGTTGCATCCAGGCACTTACAGGAAACGTCTCTGAAGAGTTGTTCTCTTTCTCTCCTTCTTCTCCATCTGTCCCAGACACCATGATGTCTTATCCTGGCTTCGACTCTTCACTGTGAAATGTACAAAACAAACATCTTAGTCTCCTCACTTTATCATCACTTCTCTAACAATTCCTATCTCTATACAAACTCCCCATCTAGAGAACCTCATATAGTAGCCATGTAATATGCCCCCTGTAGCCAGACAGTAGCCCCTGTAGCCATGTAGAAGCCCATGTAGCCAGACAGTAGGCCCCTATACCCAGGTAGTAGTCCCTTATAGCCAGGTAGATGCCCCTACAGATAGGTAGATGCCACTATAGCCAGATAGTAGCCCCTTATAGCCAGGTAGATGCCTCTGTAGCCAGGTGATGCTCCTTATAGCCAGTAGATGCCTCTGTAGCCAGGTGATGCCCCTGAAGCCAGGTAATGCCCTTTATAGCAAGGTAGATGCCCCTTTAGCCAGGTGATGCCCCTGTAGCCAGTAAATGCCCCCTGTAGCCATTTGATGCCCCCTTGTAGCCAGTAGATGCCGCCTTGTAGCCAGTAGATGTCCCCCTGTAGCCAGTAGATGCCCCCCGGTAGCCAGTAGATGCCCCCTGTAGCCAGTAGATTCACCCTTGTAGCCAGTAGATGCCCCCCTTGTAGCCAGTAGATACCCCTGTAGCCAGTAGATGCCCATGGTAGCCGTAGAATCCCCCCTGTTAGCCAGTAGATGCCCCCCTGTAGCCAGTAGATGCCCCCTTGTAGCCAGTAGATGCCACTGTAGCCAATTAGAAAATAAAAAAAAAGTACTCACCTCGGTCCGCGTGTCCCGGTCCAGAGCTGCTGAGTGGTGTAAGTGGCGTGACGTCACCACGCCGCTTACCCTGTCACGCAGCTCCCAGGGATCTCCTAGGCAGCAGAGGCTGCCGACTTAGGACATCCCAGCGTCGCAGGGGGCGCGGTGAAAGCCAATGAGTGCCGATACATACAGGGGAGGAGGCAGGACGGTAATGATCCGTCCTGCCTCCATACTGTGCAGCTGCTGAATGACTGCATGGCTGCTTTACAATGGCCGCGCAGAGTCAGTGGCTGATCTCCATTCGGGCGAGGCGGGCGGCGACCCCCTCGGGTGAGCGGACCCTCGGTGCCCCGGGTGTTCGCCCGCCTCACCCGCCCCTAGGACCGGCCCTGGCAGTACCACCAACTTGGACAGGTGCATGGTCAGCTTCTGCACTTAGGGATGGCTACTCGCATACTGCTGTCTCTTGGCAATCGTCTCGAAGAACGACTGCTGGCACCATGAGTGTTGAGGAGCAGGAGCATCTGGACTGGTAGATGATGTGAAAGATAGGCAGTTGTCTTCGGCACAGGTGGTGGAGCCTTGACTGCCTGAAATGGGAGGCGTGTCACTGGGTGCTGCTGCTGTTGCTACGACAGGATGGATCACCACATCTGAGACACGATTCTCCCAGGCCACTGCTGTTGTGCCAACGTTAGGTCCCTTGTCAGGCTTTACTTTCTGCCCACAGATTCTACCTAAAGCCATGTTCGTCTCCTCTGGTGTCTTGTTAAAAAACTGCCACAACGGCGAGTAAGTGATTTTACCACCAATGCTCCGCATTGACTGACTGTTACCGCCACTGCCTCGGTGAGCCCCTGCGCTGCTACTTTCTGGGACCTGCAAAGTAGGTGGTCTAAATCATAGCCGTTTGCCTCCCGACCTCGCACTGCTGCCACCTTCTGACTCCCAGCCACACTACTGACTTGCCAGCTACGCCACTGCCTGACGCACAAGCTGCTGCTCTCTTCTGCTGATGATGATGATGATGATCATGATGAAGCCCTTGCTTCCAGAGCCGGGACGATGGGTAGTCGAAGGTAGGCGACCGCCTAGAGCACCACTTCATCCCAGGCAGAAAAGGGGGCGCAAGGAGGCATGGAGTGGGCTGAATTTTCCATTTGGGGGGGCACTTTATGCCTTGTTTAACTAGGGCACCAGAATACCTTGTCCCAGCCTTGCTTGCTTCACCCGGCTTCCAAGTGCGATCGGCTACGTCGATTAGTGTTTGCCTATTACCACTGTCCTCCTCAACTGTGTCGCTGTACAGAGCCTGACTGCTCACAGCTTAACCCCCCATGCCACTCTCCTCATCACTACTTGCCCGCTTCTGCAAGAAGCAGCGGATGTCTTCCCCACCTCTTTGCTGCCCACTGTCCTCAAATATTTCGTCCTTACTGTATAGTGGCGCAGAGGCCACAGCACATAGTAATTCTCTGGCTGTGGAAACCGAATGGAACAGAGGCGTGTTGAGGACAGGGGAGGGCCCCTGACCTGCTCCCGGGCAATGCCAACTGAAGGTTGTGTCTTACGTATGCACCAACTCTTTGCCGGGGTTGTCAGATGTCATCTGGGAGAAAGTGTATGACCTAGTGTGTGGTCAACACACGGCCGCTAGATGACACCGGAACCTCTGGCCTCGCGGGGTGATCCCTGCTGTGGCATCCCCTTACTGTGCTGTGACCTGTGCCTACTTTTGCGTTTTTTGTTACCCCATGTGATCAGGCACACTCACAACCTTCACAGTTTTAAGTGCGCTGTGAAAACTCATCTTCTTAGACAAGCTTACCAAGATCCCTAATTGTTAACCCCCCAAATTCTGTCACACATTGGTCACTTTATGCACTTTGGCGACCACAGGAACTTATCTGTATATAGATGTATGGTTGGGATGGCAGGTTCATCCACTTTTTTATGTATACTACTCCATATTTATGAAACATGGCTGGACCATTGTAAACCAAGCACTTTTCACCCTTTGTTTCATCCATACACCCTAATAGATTGTAAGATCTTGCGAGCAGGACCATCACACCTCGTATCTGATTTGTAAGTTGCTTTTTTATAATGTAATGTCTGGTTTGTCGGTTTATACCCTCTATATTGTAAAGTGCTGCGGAATATGTTGACTAGTGTTGAGCGATTATTATCGACAAAGTTGAAATCGGCACAGTTTTTGGGTTGATCAGATTTTTTAGATCACACGATAATTTAGGTTAAAATCTGTGCATAATCTATTAATATCGCGCCATTTTTGGCGCTTCCTGTCATTTTGGCGGCCAGCAAATCAGCTTACAGAAAGAGCAGGGTGAGATGTGTGTGCGACGTCATGACTGGGATGTGTATGGTTGCGATTGGCTGGAAAAATCACATGACCTCGTTTTACATAGAACAGCCCTTTCCCTTTTCATGATCAGTGTGGGGTTCAGGTCTAATACCCTTGGGCGTTGCGCTCGGGCCTCTGGGCCAAAAACAGCTCGGGCAAACAGCTCAGCAAAATTTATTTTTATTTTTTAAAACAGGGGACAAAACTCTATTTTTGCTGTGATCCTTAAAAACTTATTTTTAGATCAGAGATTTGCGGTTTTTTAGGTATTTTGGCAGAAAAATTTTAAAAAGGGAGCCCCTTACCGTGAAAATTTTCACAGGGGGACGCGGGGGGGGGGGGGAGTGGGGGGGGGGGCCCCTGCGGGGGGAACCAGAAAAGCTCTAAAAAGGAAAAGGGAAATATTGTTCACCAAAAAAATTTTTGGGTTTAAACTTCCCGAATCCCCTTTTATATTTGGGTTTTAACAGTTTCTTTTCTGGGTAAGGGCGGGGTTTTTTTTGGTTAGGTGCAAAACTCCACTTTTTTTATCCGTATCCCATTTGGGTTTAGGTTTCTTTTTCAATTTTGCCCAGTCCACCCTTTTTGATATAGCCACCTTGCATTTAATTGGAATACAGCAATTTTTTTTTAGTTCAAAAAACAGGTTTGAATTATGGGTTTGGCAAAAAAATTTTTTTCCTTTTATTACCCCCATTACTTTTTCAGATACTTTTTTTTTTTCCCATTTTGGGGCAGGCCAGCTTTTTGATAGAGCCCCCCTTGCATTTTAAATTTTTGGAATTCCAGAAAACTTTTTAGTCACCAAAAAGGAAATTATGTTGGGTGCCAAAAATCCCCTTTTATTATCCATTTTTAACCATTTCAGACGGTTTTTTATTTCTTTTTTTGGGTCAGTCAAGCTGTGTTGATGGGAAGCTCCTTTGCAGTTAAATTTGAATACAGAATTTTTGGGTTAGTCCCCAAACAGGTGAATTGATAGGGGGCCAAAAAAACCTTTTAAATTTTAAAAATTTTCAGACAGGGTGTTTTTTCAATTTGGGTTTCTAAGCTTTGTTGTAAGAGGTCCCCCTAGTTTTAAAATTTGGGAATTTACACCCAATTTTGTAGTAAACCACGGGTTTGAATTGATGGGGCCCAAAAAAATTCCCGTTTATTACCCCATTTTTAAATTTCGACAGGGGGTTTTTTTTCATTTTGGTCAGTCAAGCTTTTTTTAAATAGAGCTACTTTGCAGTTAAATTTTAAAATAAAAGGGGGGGGGCCAATTTTTTTTGTCCCCCCACAGGAAATTTGTTGGGTTTTGCCCAGAAAAATACCGTTTTTTTTCCCGGGTTTTACATTTCAGACGGGTTTTTTTTTTTACTTTTGGTCATTTTAAAAGTTTTGTTGATGGGAGGTACTACGACTTAAATTTTGTTTTTACACCCAATTTTGTTTTCCACCACGGTAAATTTTATAGGGGGAAAAAATTTTACCGTTTTTTAAATCCGTATGGGATTTCAGACAAGTGTTTTTTTCATTTTTGGGGCCCGGTTTAAGCTTTGTTGATAGAGTTTACTTTGCGTTAAATTTAAAATCCCACCCAATTTTGTAATCATTTACGGGTTGAATTGATAGGTGCCAAAAATTCCGTTTATTTCCGTTTACATTTCGGGGCAGGTGTTTTTTTCACTTTTTGGTCATTTTCAAGCTTTTTGTTTAGAGTACTTTCCCTTTAAATTTTTGGGAAAACCCACCCCAATTTTGTAGTCACCACAGGTGTTTTTGGGATAGGTCCCAAAAAATTTCCCTTTTTATTATGCTTTCCATTTCGGGACGGTGTTTTTTTTCACAGGGGGTTTTTCAACCCTTTTTGTTTTAGAGGACCTAGCATTTTAAAATTGGGAATCCCAGCAATTTTGTATTTAAACCAAAACGGGGAAAATTTGTTGGGTTTCCCAAAAAAATACCTTTTATTACCCCTTTTTTCATTTCAAAACGGGGTTTTTTTTTTCCCCTTTTGGTCAGTCAAGCTTTGTTGATAGAGTTACTTTGCAGAAAAATTTTGAAATTTTACACCCATTTTTTAGCCCTTTTACAGGTGAATTGAAGGTGGAAAAAAATCCCATTTATTACCCCGTTTACATTTCAGACAGGTTTTTTTTTTCATTTTGGTCAGTCAAGCTTTTGTTGTTTTAGGGGGTTTACTTTCCCATTTTTAAAATTTAAAAACAGAAATTTTTTTGAAAGGCCCACCAAAGGTGAAATTGATAGGTGCCAAAAATTTCCGTTTAAAATTCCGTTATCTTTTCCCGACAGGTGTTTTTTATTTTTGGGTCATTTCATGCTTTTTTTGATGGGAGCTTTTTTGCATTTTAAATTTGAAAACAGCAATTTTGTACCCCAAATTTTTAAAATTTGATGGGTTTAAAAAAAAAATTTACCGTTTATTACCCGTATACATTTCGGACGGGTTTTTTTTTTTCACTTTTTGGTAAAGTAAAGTTTTGTTGTTTGAGGTACCTGGGCATTAAATTTCAACCCACCCAATTTTTTTTTGATTTGGGGATTTGAAAAATTTTAGCTGTTAAATTTGCTGTTTTTTCCCCAAAAACTCTTTCCAACCTTCTAAAATTTTATTCTTTTCTGAAAAATGGGAGCGAAATTCAGGTGGTAAAGGAGAAAAGAGGGGGTTTGGGGACATGGAGGTAGGGTTTTACGAGGGGGAAGGGGCTCTTCCGGGTGCTGGCAAAAAAACAAGCCATGCCAGCGGATCGCAGTTGCGGGGACCGTCAGGCCTGTCATCGTGGGTCGGGGCCCCTGTGAATCCGTAACGAACAGCGTCGCCAAATTTCTTTCTTCAGTGGTTAATGCAACCTGCTTTCCAGCAGCCCTTCCCTTTCCTCACCCTTTCCCAAAGTCACGGCCAAAAATATCGTCATCGGGAAATAAATCGGTCCCGTAAAACATGAAGGGGAAGGCAGCCCCAAATGTCAAGTGTTTTTAAACCCCAAAGGGGGAAAAGGGACGATGGAGGAAAGGATGGGGTAGGGTCAATACGGGTACCCCCTAAAAAGGGGGGGGGAGGGGGGTTCGCAGATATAAATTTCCCCCAAGCCAGGGTTTCCAGGGGAAAAAACCCGCCCCCTCGTTTTATCGGGGGAAAAAAGGGTCCGGACCTCTCAACCCCGGGGGCTTCTTTGGGGAAAGGCCTTTGTTTTCCCCCAAGCGATGCCCAATATGCCCCCTTTTTTCCTTTTAAAACCCCTTTTAAGTAGAGGCAAAAAAATTTAGGGTGTTTAACCCCCAACCAAAACATGTCTAGTCCATCCCGGGCAAATGCATGAGTTGAAAGGGAAAGGAACCCCTTGGGCCCAAAAAAAAGGCCGGGGGACTGATCCCGGGGGCCCCTTCCATCACTGTCACACCCTCTGTCTCCGGGCCTTTCCCCCTCCGCCACCACCAAGCGTTTCCCCAGTGCCCATGTCCTCAAAAGTCATGATTTGGGATTTTAGGGTTCCCCCTTCAGCCCCCCCGTCGCCCGAGTTTCCCCCCAGCCCACCAGAGACCCCCCTACCCCTTCTTTCCCTTTCCCCCGTTTTAAAACCGCACCCTTTCAGCGGGGCCCCCTTAGCAAACCCGCCTTTTTGTCTTCCCCGGTTTTTGGGGGCCGAAAAAAACCTTTAACCCCCAAAAAAATTTTCCCCAAAACCCAAAAAGCCCGAATTTTTCGGGGGATTGCCTGGGTTTTTGGGGGTGGGAAATTTTTTGCCTTTTCCCTTGGTGGGGCCCCAGAGGGGGTTTCCCCCACATTTGGCCCTTGCCTGCCCCCCAAAATCCCGGGTTTGGGGAGCAAGGGGATTTTTTTGCCAGAAAAAGCCGTCCCCGCCCTGGCCCCGCCACGTGTCATCTAAAAATTTCAAGCACGTTGTCTGTCTGTGGCGGAAAAGTCCATCTCCCCACCGACACTTTGGACTTGTAAGCAGGCCAAGGCCCTGCTTTATTTTCTGTGACAGCTCACTGGGTAAAGCTGGGTGGATGTCTCTGGTCGGGGGACGGTTGGCTCTCCGGCTCGGCGCACGCTCTTCAAAAACCGCAGGGCTGGTGCAGGGCTCTTTCCCCCAAGGTCCTCTGGTGGCATCAGTGCCAGAGAAACCAGGCCGTGTTGAAATTAATCTGTCTTGGAGGCCCGTCCACACACACAGGTTGGGGAGCTGTGGGACGGCTTCAGAAACGAGACCGAGCGTTTGGCTGGGTGGACAAGAAACCTTGTGCCAGGCAAGGGTTTAGTGTGCGATTACGGACGAAATCTGCTGGCCACCTTAAGATCGGTAGGCTGGAACATCCCTTGCCTGGCCACATGTCATAAACCTTGTGTCCCAGAAATTTCTAAGCGCAAACCGGGTCTGGACTGCCTGCTGAAGAAGGTCGAGGTCTGAGTTCGCACTTCCGCCGTTCGCACCCTGCTTCGTCGCCCTGGTGCGTTGCAGCTTTCAGCTCGGGCCTCCCCGTCAACCGTCTCATTTTTGACTTTGGGCAACATGCTGGAATTTCAGCCTCCACATGTCGCGGAGCGATTGGTGGCAGCAGCGCAATGCCATTCGCAGTACGAAGTGAACACTGGCCTGACAAGCAGCGGGTGCGGAACCTCGGGGTGTTGAGCCACCGAGAGTGGAGGCGGGTTTGAAAGATCTGCACCATCCTTGCCATTTTTGGAGAAGCCACCAAAAGGTCAGTGAGGACGATGCCTTGTCAGCATGAGCATTGTGGTGATCTTAGTTCTGGAACGATCGTTGGACACTCTGAAACATCAGGTTCACCGCCAGCGGACGGAGGGAGGAAAGGACACAGATGCGGACACGGGAGACTTTCTCTCCGTCAAATCCAAAAAGGCCCGACAGTTTCTCAATTTTATCGGTCTTCATTAGGCAGTGTTCGGGATCCGGGGACTAGTGCAAGGCGGGCTTTAGCTCTCAGGGTGCATCATCTGAGGCAGTCAGGGGTGTGTTGAAGCTGTGTCGGAGGAAGCGGGGAGGAGGAGGTATTCCTAGAAAACGACGTTACCGAGTCCCTGCCTTGGAAAGAGGTTGGCGCGAATTTGAGGCGCAGGGGGGAAGATGAGGAAGATCAGTTTGCTAGTGCCCTCGACCCAGAGGCTTGGGAAATCAAGGTTGTCTCTCAATGAGTGGGGTTTGGATGCTCCATTTCCTCCCAACATGATCCTCGCATTAAGGGCCTCAAAATGAACAAAACATAATGGGTGGCCACCCCCTGGATCCCGGTACAAAACAAAACTCAGCACTTTCCTTCCACCCCCCCAAATAGAGAGTAAAATTCAGGAAATGGAGACCTTGCTGATTGATCAACTGGAGACATCTGTTGGTCTGATTCACGTTCTTAAATGTCACGGTGGAAAAAAATCAGCGATGTGACAGCAGTAGAGGCCCCAAGTCCCCGAGGGGGGCGCAGCAGCAGGCAAGGTGGAGAAGCCTAAGGGTGCCCTTGGAAAATTTTTATTTACCCCTCACCAACGCATGCAAGCGGGGCCCCAAATTTCCAACACACAGAGACCAGCTTATGATCATGGTGAAAGATTTCCCTGGTCTCAACACCGATTTTTTGTAGTGTTCCGGACCCAATAGATTTGGGTATCCAAAAGGCGAATGGCCGAGCCGCTCGCCACCCCATGAGGGTTGTCCTGCCCACAGCCAGCGTCAATCTGAGCGGACCTTCAGCACAGCTGGAGGATATTAAGAAAAAAGCACCCGACTTTCAAGAAAATTGTGGACGTTTGACTTTCATAAAGATGAATAAGGCATGGATCTCTGATGATGTTGTGTCCCCAATTGCGAGGTCCCGATTAGTTGCGGTCTATTCACATTCCTCTTTAGCGAAATGGTCCTCTTGAAAAAAGTTTTTTAAAATGTCTTTTCTTACTGCTTTTTTTTCCCCCATTTCCCAAAATTTTTTTTTTGGGTTTTTTGCTGTGAGGAGATGTAAAAGACCCCAAGGTTTCATGAAAAAACCATATCCCTTTTACTCATTTCATCTTTAGAATTTTTCGCATTGTCTTGGTTTGGGGTCATGTTGCCTCAAAATTTTTTTTTTTTTTTTTCAAAAGTTTTTATTTGAAAAATTTTTTAAATGTAAAAAAAAAAAAAGGCAAAACAAGTCAAAAAACAGTGAAATAAGTAAGGCCCAACCCCCCATATACAATGAACATTGTACCCCCCAAATAAGTGTGGAAGGAACAGGGGGTAACAGTGTAATAAAGGTTATAATAACCAGTTGGAAATCAAATTTGGGGCCCAAAGACTCAAGGGTTCATCTGTAGGTACAATAACATTGCGGTAAAAAAAATGGCATATAGTATGGTCCTGTGGGGAAAGGAACAATAGGGGTAGTCCCTTAGGGGGGCCCAAAATAAAAAGGGTTTAGTAGTTTTCTTTAAGGAAAAGACATATAGGGGGGGTATCTTGGGTGTCCCTGTGCGCAACCCAGGTGGAGAGCCAAGTGAAAAAATTCATGTGCTATAATTGGGCATGGCCCCCTGGCTAAGTTGGGTGCGGGTACCCGCATCAGTTGGTTGCCCCCCAGAGGGGACCCCTCAAGATTTACCCAGAGATTTTGAAGGCGAGGGGCAGAACCCTTAAGACGAACCCCAAAAAAGGGGAAATTTTGGAGCCCCGGGGGGCGGGGGGAGGGGAAGGGGGGGGGGGGGGGCCTGGGGCATCCACAAGGAATGAGAGATCCATTATCTTTAAGGTATCGACAACACCACACAAAGGTTTTGATACCAGTTTTAGGGTCATCTCCGAGATTTGGTAGCAATGTACCCGGTAGTGAGACTGAAAATTGTCTGAGTTGCGATCCCCTATGAGCTGGGGGGTAATTTAATAAATTTTTTTTCCCTAATTGTAGAATGTTTTCCTTTTTGTTCCCTTTTAAAGTGAGGTTTCCACCCAGTCCCTCCGGAATTATAGGAGTTTTTTTTTAAAAAAAGTTTTGTGTTGGGGGGGGGAGGTATCCCCGGTGCAATATTTCCTTTTTGCGGCTGGTAATGTATAGTAATTTCTTGGAGGCCAGAGGGGGGTGGGGGGTCCTGCGGGGAGGAGGCCAAATATGTACCCCTCAGGAGTTGGGAAAAAGTGAAGAAGTGTGTAATTTGAAAGGAAAGAAATTTGGGACCAAAATGTTGATGTGAGGGGGACCAGAGGCAGTGTGATAGGTCGGCATGAGGGGAAAGGCATTTTGGGGCAGGTGTGTGTGGGAGAGGTGCCCATAGGTAACCCCTTTTTCGGGGAAAG
>JAODAL010068901.1:0-16603 GCA_025379985.1 Phyllomedusa bahiana
CCTTTTACTGAAAAAGGGGGGCCCGGGCTAATATCTCAAAAGGGGGCCCGCTCCCTATCTCAAAGGGGGACCCGAGCTCCCATCTCAAAGGGTGCCCTTGACTACCTTATCTAAAGGGGGCCCTGGCTATCTAACGCTAAAGGGGGCCCAGACTCTGACTCTACAGGGGCCCTGGCTACCTAACTCTACAGGGGCCCTGACTACCTAACTCTAAAGGGGGCCCTGTCTACCTAACTCTAAAGGGGGCCCTGACTACCTAACTCTAAAGGGGGGCCCTGACTACCTAACTCTAAAGGGGGCCCTGACTACCTAACTATAAATGGGGCCCAGACTACCTAACTCTAAAGGGGGCCCTGGCTACCTAACCTTTAAAGGAGGGCCCTGGCTACCTAACCTCTAGAGGAGGGCCCTGACTCTACCTAAACATAAAGGGGGCCCTGACTCTACCTAAACATAAAGGGGGCCCTGACTCTACCTAAACATAAAGGGGGCCCTGACCGCCTACATACTAAAGGGGGCCCTGACCGCCTACATAACTAAAGGGGGGCCCTGGCCGCCTACATACTAAAGGGGCCCTGGCCGCCTACATACTAAAGGGGCCCTAAACTGCCTACAAACTAAAGGGGACTCATGGCTAGGTACCCACCAACCTATCTGGGGCTGGCCTACCAACTTATCCGGCGGGTGTCTACCTACCTAAATAGGGCCTGTCTAACTACCTGGGGCCTTGCCCATTTGCCAACCTACCTAGGGTCTTGTCTACCTACCTGGTAATATAATTGTTAGGGGAGCAGCCCATAGCTGTAGCATTATCTCCAGGGGGTTAGTCCTCTCCCCACCTTCCAAACCCGTAGGATACTAGACCTCTAAGTTATGCTTGAAACCCGCTCTCCCACCCTGGGTTTGTACAGAGGTGGGAATAGATAAAGAGATGCAAAGAAAATTAAAGATTCTAAGATATTTGTGTGTTTAATTTCTGCAGGGATTTAGCTGTGGCCGGGACAAGTCACATGGCGGTGTGGAAGGATGCAGAAGAGAAGGGAAAAAAGAACGCTCATCAGATAGGACGTCTTCAGTGATCCCTGATTAGGGGGTTATTTTGTTCTTTACTGGTTAGTGCTGTATCACGTAATGTGATGTGAACTGGCTTGTGTCTAACCTCTATGGGATCTCTATATGTGGTTTGTAGGTTATCCTGAGCTGGTGTCTGACCTCTATGTGGTCTGATATGGTGGGTTGTAGGTTATTTCCCGAGTGGTGTCTGACCCCTATTTTGGGCTGTATTTGGTGGTGTTGTAGGTTTTACCTGACTGGTGTTGACTTATTGGTCTCATTTTGGGGTGTTGTGGTTATACCTGAGTGGTGCTGACAACTATGTGGTCTCTAATGGGGGTGGTAGGGTTATCCTGAGCGGTGTCTGACCTCTATGTGGTTCATTTGGGCGGGGTTTAGGTTTACCTGAGCTGGTGTTGACCTCTAGTGGTCTCTATATGGTGTTGAGGTATACCTGAGTGGTGTCTGACCTCTAGGGTCCCTTTTAATAGTGTTGTAGGTTTAACCTGATGGTGCCTGACCTCTATGTGGCTCTATTGTGGGGTTTTTGGGTTTTACCTGAGTGGTGTCTGACCATTATTTTGCTCTTAATGGGGGTGTTGAAAAGGTTATAGTTGAGCTGGTGTTGACCCTGTGTGGGCCCCCAATGGGGTGTTGTAGGTTATACCTACCGGTGTCTGACCTCTAAATTTTTTCTTATATGGCATGTGTAGTTTATATCGGCATTTGTTTAGTGGCAAGTGTATGGCCGGGTTATAGTGGCAGAGTAAAGTTCTCTGATTGTAAAAAGAGGGGAACACCGACCCTGTGACAGGGGTTACCCTTCTACTTTTTTTGCGGTTTTTTTTTAGAAGGGGTGGTGAGGTGGTGCCAAGGGAAACATGGAGGGGGATATTGTGTGTGGGTGGAGGGGGAAAATTTTATTTCGGGGGAGGGGATATGGAAGGAGCTACTTAGCCCATGTCTATGAAAATGCGAGACAGCGATGTTGGGCTTTGGTACGGGGTTTCACACAAAACAGTTTTTTTTTGCAATGTTATTTTTGGGTTTAAAATGGGGGGATTTATGTCCTAGAGGTTTTTTTTTTCGGGGGCGGGGGGGTCGGGTTGCTGGGGCGGGGCGACGGGGTTGCCGGGGGCGGGGTTTACAGGGGGGAGCCCAGGTGCTTTTGCTGTATGGGACCCTGAAACAGCCGTGGTACAATCTCCGCTGCTAATGCTTTCCTGATAGCCTTGGAAGTTTAAAGGGGTTGTCTCACTACATTGATTCATCTCACCTCAGTCCTGTTTTCTTGGTTTCATTTTGAATTCAGGGGCGTGTTTACTGGTTTCCACTAGGCTGCAGTAGAAGCCAGGTCTGTAGCTATAGCAACCAGTGCTGCCATCCTATCAGGAGACATCAAACAGGTTTGTAGCTCCTGAGGAGCTGATGCAGCCCATACAAGAAGGGATAACTGAAAATAGGTAGGATACTGTTAATGGACATATATTGCAAAGTAACTTGTTTTTGCAAGATCTTTAATATCAAAAGCAATCCTTGTAGTGAGACAAACCCTTTAACAAAGACTTAAAAATAAAAAACACTACTAGGAAAGCAGTATTTTCTTCACCTTGTCAAAAAATGGATTTAAAAGCGATCAAAAAGTCTTGTCCCGCCAAAAATTATTCTAATAAAAATGTCAACTCATCCACAAAAAATAAGCTGCTATATAGCTCCGTCAACAGAAAAATAAAAAAGTTATGGCTCTCAGACTATAGCAATGCAAAAATGTGTTCTCCTTTTTGAATTAAAGTGTTTTTATTGTGTAAAAGCAGTAAAACATAAACAAATGTACAAATTGAGTACCGCTGTAATCGTATCAAACTTATGAGTAAAGCTAGCATGTAATACTGCTGTAAAAAATAAAAATACTACAAGGATTTCAGTATTTTGTTCAAAACGCCTCACAAAAATCTTGATAAAAAGTTATCAAAGCATCATATGAACCCCATAATGGTACCACTAAAAACGTCAACTCATCCTGCAAAAAACAAGCCCTTAATCAGCTCCATATACATAAAAGTAAAAAAAGTGACTACTAAATTTCTAAGCCCCCGAATGTTGTAAAAAAATAAAAAGACATTTAAAAATTATGCCAACCTACAGTAGACATATGGTAAATGCTAATTATAAACTATTTTGTCTGGAATTTTGTCTTACACGCATTAAATTTTGAACTTTGTAAATGGCAAGTTTTTCAAAATTTTTTACAATATTTTCATATTTTTCACAAATAAACAAGGATTGTATGGACCAAAATTTCTTACTACCTTAATCCCTTAATCATTTAATACAGGTTGTTCGTCTGCAGTCACGTCAAAAGACATGGGGGATTTGCGGCTCCCAGTGCCCCAGCTGTGTTAGAAACAGAGCTCTACTTAACAGCCCTGTTCTTAGAGCAGTCTCTGCAAGCGCCAGGAAGTGGAGGCAACCTCCTCTCCCAGGTGCTTAACCCTTTGACAATGTGTGCTGCACTGATTGCTGCCTGTGTCAAACTGACACAGATTATAATGTATTAGCATATATGAATATGCTAATACATTATAAAGTGTAAAAAAAAAAAAAAAAAAAGTAAAACAGTTCTCCCTTCATGGGATTTAACAAAAAGTAAAAAACATAAAATGTGTAGAAAAGAATAAATCAATAATAAAATAAAAATAAATATTTAATAAAAAATGATTGCGCATACATTGCACACATAAAAGAAAACTACACATTAGGTATCCACACGACCGTAATAACCTTTAGAACTAATGTAACACATTATTAAGTGTGAAATGTGGAAAATGCAGCGGCTACTGGTAAATTTCAAAAGTAAAAATGTATACCAATAAAATTACACATGCAGGTATAGACAGTTTGCT
Organism: Phyllomedusa bahiana; assembly: GCA_025379985.1. Lineage (NCBI taxonomy): Eukaryota > Metazoa > Chordata > Amphibia > Anura > Hylidae > Phyllomedusa > Phyllomedusa bahiana. The sequence continues at coordinate 3,957 of JAODAL010068901.1, forward strand.
GTCACCCATAGGCAGGTATAGGCAGCTTAATGTCCCCCATAGACAGGTATAGGCAGATATAGGCAGGTAAAGGCAGGTATAGGTCCCCCCCATAGACAGTTTAATATACCCATAGGCAGGCATAGGCAGCTCTGTCCCCCCATAGGCAGGCATAGGCAGCTCTGTCCCCCCATAGGCAGGCATAGGCAGCTCTGTCCCCCCATAGGCAGGCATAGGCAGTTTAATCTCCTCCATAAGCAGGTATAGGCTGCTTATGGAGGAGATTAGGTTTAGGCCTTAAAGTCAAATGATAAGACTCCAGAAGTTGTACCGATCTGTATATAAAATGAATAATAATTTGGGGGTAAAGAAAAAAATATATTAATTCAATAAAATCATGCTAATTTCTTTATTTCTTATTTATTATTCTTTCATTAGCCAAGGATCAATAGTATGGGTGTAACGAAAATAAAGAAATAAAATTGATTTTATTGAATTCATATTTTTTTTTTCGTTACCCCAATATTATTGTTCATTTTATATACACATCGGTACAACTTCTGTAGTCTTATCATTTGATTTTGGCCATGTACAGTTTTATTCCAGGTTGCATTAGAAAACCCATAAGAGCGTCGCTCGCTCTCCCATTGCTCCAAATAACCGCACCGCTTTTAAGTTAGTCAATCACAAACAGAGCTCGCTCTGCATTTCTATTCCCCATAGAACTCTATGAGAAAGTAGCTCGCGCTCTGATTGGCCGGGATAGCCAAGCCCCCGCTAGCTCAGCCAATCAGCTATTTTCCCTGCCTTTTTACTGTATTTTGAACTGTCCCACCTTTGATTTTGATTGGTCTATATTTCTCCATAGGTTAGAATGGGTCCCTGTCGCTCCTATTCTAATTGGTCAATACTCCTCCATAGGTTAGAATGGGCCACTGTCGCTCCTATTCTGATTGGTTGGTTTCTGCCGACCAATGAGAAGAGCTTAAACAATTTGAATTACTGTATTTCCTGGCAATTCTCTCTATTGCAATTCCTTATGTAGCGCCGGTCTCGGCGACAAACGCGTTGTTAGTGATTTGACTGATTTATTTTTATAGAAGGTTTCAGCTCTTTTACAGATAATATTTTACACTTAATAAAAATGATTTTTTTTTCATACTCCATGCCGCACGGCGCTGAGAGCCGAGATTGCATTGCGCCGATCTCTCCATAGACTAGAATGGGAGAAGTAGCTCGCGCTCTGATTGGCTAGGATAGCCAAGTCCCCGCTCGCTCAACCAATCAGCTCTTTTCTGCATTTTTACTGTATTTTTGAACTGTCCCGCCTTTGAATTTGATTGGTTCTAACTTCTCCATAGGTTATAATGGGTCCCTGTCACTCCTATTCTGATTGGCCGAGATAGCCAAGCCCCCGCTAGCTCAGCCAATCAGCTCTTTTCTGTATTTTTACTGTATTTTGAACTATCCCGCCTTTGATTTTGATTGGTCCAAACTTCTCCATAGGTTGTAATGGGTTACTGTTGCTCCTATTCTGATTGGTTGGTTTTTGCCGGCCAATGAGAATAGCTTACAGAATTTGAATTACTGTATTTCCCGGCAATTTCCAATATCCTAATTCCCGATTTAGCGCCGTTCTGGATTTTTGGAAAGTGATTTTATCTATGTATTTTTTTAGTAGGTTTGAGCTCTTTTTCAGAGAATGTATGACGCCTTTATAAAGGCGTTTTTTGATTCATACTCCACACGGACATCTTTAATGATTTCTCGCTGTTTTCCAGCCTGTCTCGAATCGGAATACATGTTAGGTGCAGCCCCGCACTGTGCCTATGTCCCGCACTGCGCCTCACACACTGACGAGGCGCGGCGGACTTTACATAGTATGTATGAGCGCGCCCTGGCACCGACATAAATCAGGCGCACATTTCACCGGAAAACTGGTGGAAAGGTGCGCTCCGACGTGGCGAGATTCATACATGTCGCCCTTAATCCTTTAATCCCTCCAAAGAAAAAAAATATTACTCTTCATTTTTTCCCTCCTCGCCTTCCCAGAGCCATAACTTTTTTATTATTCCACCTACATAGACATATGAGGGCTTTTATTTTGCAGGAAATGTTGCGCTTTCTATCGGTGTCATTTGTGATACCATAGGATATACTGGGACACCGCAAAAAAAATCTAAGTGGGGCAAAATGTGAAAAAAACGGACTTGTGCCATGTTTGCGGTGGTTTTGTTTTTACAGCGTTCAATCTTTGGAATAAATGATGTGTTATCTGTATTCTACAGGTTTATACGCATCCGCCAATACCAAACATGTAGGGTTTCTGCTATGTTTTGGTGGTGTAAAAAAATTCCAAATATTTACTATTTTTGAAATTTGCCCCGCGGCGCCATTTTGTGTGACCAATAACTGTTTTGTATTAACACCTACGGATGTTAGTGATGGTGCATTTTTTGTGGGCTGAAGTGCACTTTTTATTGCTAGCCGTTTGGAATGCATGCAACTTTTTTTTATTTAAATTTTATTTTTAATTTTTATGACCCTGAAATGACCCAAAAAAAAAAAAAAAAATAAATTTTTTTCTACGGTGTTAAACTTAAGGGAAAAAATGGGGTGTTTTAATTTTTAAAAGATTGGAATTTTTTCAGATAACCAAAAATAGTGTAATTTTTTTTTTTATTTTTTTTTTTTTTACTTCAAATTTTTTTAAAATGGGCCAAAAAGGGGGTTTTTATTTTAAAAACTTTTTATATTTTTTATTTTTTTTTATATTTTAAAAAAAAACTTTTTTTTTTTTTTTTCTTTAAAATTTTCAGTCCCCCTAAAAGGGGAAATTCCAAACCAAAATAAAGGGGGGTCGATCAAATTTTTAAACCTAATGCATTGCCCAAAAAATGCAATTTTGGGTTTTACCAAGTTTGGGAGGTTTTCCCCCTTTTTTGCCCCCGGGCCGGGAAGTGGGGGCAAACGAAAACATGACCCGTTTATGGAAACCTTCTTTAAGGGGTTTTTGCTGCCAAAAATTTAGGCCCTTTTTGGATCCCCCCGTTTTCGCTGTGGGGAATCCGATCCGGGAAAAAGGAGGGAACCCGGTGCACGGGACTGTTTTATCAATTAATTTAGGACGCCCCCCGGGCCATCCCTTTTCCATGGGCCCTTTTAAAAAGGTTAAAAAAACAGGGGGGCGCCAAACCCCCCCCCCCCTAACCCCGCCAAACCGTCGGTGTTAGCTGTAATTAGCCATAACACCTGGCGGCTATGTAGCAGGATCGTGCTGCGATCCCCGTGCAAACCCTTTAAAACCCCACCAGGAAAAAACCCCATACATCCATTTGGGTTTTGGAGTTAAGTGACACAGTGCAGCTACTTCTAACGACTCCCCAGAGCATTTTATGACTGGAAATTTTTTTTTTTTCCTTTTTCCCTTCCCACCCTTTTATCAGATGCCATGAACCCCTCTCTCGGCTGCCCTCATCCCTGCAGAATTTACCAAATATATTAGAATTATATTTTTTTCAGCACTTCCCTAACTGTGGCCACATCTGTACAAACTCCCCATTCTAAAAATACCAGCCTCCAGCTGCTCCAGAAGAGGACCATCACAGTAAAGAGTCCACTTCTAACGGTTTTTAGCTTTTCCCCGTACTTGGTGCTTGGTACTGGGGTAATATGAAAGGGTTAGTTCAGCAATTGGGGCAAAAGAAAAAAAACCCGCGGGCGAACCCCAAACCCAACGACCCCTTATTCTATCACTGGAATTATAGGGAAAAAAAAAAAAAAAATTGACAAAAAAACCCTTTTTTTTAAATAAACACCCCAACTCCATCCCTTTAACCATTTTATTTAAAAAAAATAAATCTAAGGTTTGATCCGAATCCGAAGTAGTCAAAAATTGTGTGCTGAAAGGCTTTTTGCCCATAGGCCCAGCGACTGAGGGGGGGGATACCAGACTGCGGTGGGCGGGAGAAGGGACAAGGGCAACTTCTACCTCTTGTGGCCTGTCTCTTCCCCATTTGGGCCCACCAAGAAAAGACCACGGGGGCAGGGGGCGGGGTTAAGGGGAAAAAAGACAAGTGGGGAACTCCTACCCCCCTTTCACATCAAAATACCCAAAACCCCCCCATCCAAAATCAAATATACAAACACTCCTACCCTGTACACTGAAAAAACACACACCCACTACCTGCATACTCAAACACCTCACGGCCCTCCCCGCTACCGCCACAATACTGAAATTTCACACACCACTGACCCCGCACACTGAAATACACCACACCCTCCCTGCACAAATATAAACACTACCCCCACCCATCCCTCGCACACTGAAAACACACACACACACTCCCTACCCTGACACACTCAAATACACCTAAACCCTACCCTGCCACACTCAAGATGGCACATCCCTTCACCTCACAAGAAACTGAAATACACACACCCCTCCACCCACTTGATATCACCTTAGCATCCTCTGACCTGCATACTCAAAATTATTCCTTCTCCCTAGATCACTCAAAAAACACACAAGCTGCCCCTCACACACTCAGCCACCCCACACCCTCCTTGCACTCCCTGTCCTGCTGCAGCATCCAGCCTCTTTACATAAGCCTCGACCCCCCTCTCAGCAGTTCTCTGGGGCCCCTGGCTCTTGTAGCTTCCTATTCCGGAAGCTATCAGAGCATTGCTGGCGGCGGTGCACTATGTGACACACTTTATATTCCTGCAATTCATCACTGGGACTGGCCACTTTCAGTGTTCCAGTCCACATCCAGCTCTAACACACATACCATTATTGGTTGGCATGTTTTTTAGCACGTTCAGTTTTTACCTTCTATAGCAAACAAAAGCCATTAACTACACAATGGAATGCAGTTTAGCAAAACATGAAACTGTAATTAAATTTTTTTATATCATGTAGTGTTAACAAGCTGTTATAAATTATGAACACTGGTGGGTGGTGATGATAGTCATTGTAGCGCAGGACATCAAGCGTTAAGCAATCAATGTTATAGTTAAATATTCAAAAAAATCTCTTATCAATTTAAATCTCTTTTGCTAATAACTTAATCTGAAATTTAGCATAACCAGGCGTACCTAAGAAATCCTTATTCATGCTATGAGTTAACAATTATTATGGATTATTTGCAAGCAAATTTCGCCAGTGTTAAAATGCACAAAACACACAGTGATAAGCCAACAGATCTTCATTGTCTGTGTCGCCATAAACATGATCGTTAATAGTAATATGGTCAACATATGTCTCTGGTAAGGTTTCATAGGAAGTAGTGGTTGACAACAGTGATGCTTCAGCTATGGTAAGGTGATGTTTCCTTACTGCCAAAAATAAGGATCATTCAGATGAAAATATTCTTCAGGTCTATATTGAGTGAATTACTTTTATAATTGAACGTTTGTTCTGAATCTCAGTGGGCGATTTGTCTTTTCCAAGGAATAGGTTTGTTCCAAGTGGAAACCGCATGGCTCCGTCAGGTATGGACTAGATAGATAGAAAAAGAAATTAAAAAAAGTTTCAACTTATTTTGAGAAAGAAAAACTTATTTCCTCGTGATATCATAGTCTTCAGTCATCCAATAGAAATTAAATTTTTGCTTAAACTATAATGAACTTTCTAAGGTAAACCGTAGATATTGGGACCTATGTATTAGCCTGATCATCTGTAAAATACCTCTATACAAGAGCGGCTCAACCTCTGTGGCCCCACATTTACATATTCTCATGTGTTAACGATCTTCATACATGTAGTTTACTCTAGTTTCAAGAAAAATAAAATGTCACTCATGAAAGTTAAATTTGACAGCGCTGAGGTTTTTTTCATTTTCATGGTGGAAAAAGGGAAAAAATTAGAGTTTTAAAAACAAAGTTTTTAAACCTGCGGAATTCCAAATTTCCCGGTGTCCCCTTGCCCTTCTTTTAAAAGGGTCTGTTTTTTCCCTTTTTTAAAGCCCCGAGTTCAGATTTCATCATTGAAAAGTTTTTGTTGTTTGGGGTTTAAAAATTTGTCAGTTTTAAAAAGTAAAAAAAATACAAAAAGAATGATGGTGTTACAGTAAAACTAGAGCATGTACCCAAAAAGGAGTTTCAGTCATTGGGCTGGTTTTAAAAAAGCATTTTTTTGGGAACCCTTTTGTCCATTATATTTTTGACACTTGAAAATTTTTTTTTAAAATTTTTTTTTCAGTGGTCTGTGAAAAAAATCTCAAAATACTACCGGGCAAGGGTTTACTTTTGGGGGTTTTTCCCTTTTTATTGTCTTCCTTTAGGAATTTGGAAGAGTAAGGAAGTATAATCTTTCAAAACCCTTTTTTGGGAAAAATTGTGGCCCGAAAAAACTATGCTATGGATAAATTTTGATGTGAAGTGGAAAATTTTACTTACAAGTTATAGTGCATAAAACCGCGCCCCTCCAACCCGGATGGGGACATACTTATATTAGTTTCCCCGGGACCCAAAGTCATTCAAAATTTCCCCATAAAAAAGAAAAAATTAGTTTTCTTTTCCATAAGAAAATTGATTTCTTTTTGAAAATGCGGGGAGGAAACCCGATTACCTAGGATAACCAAAACAGACAAAAAAGAAAGATACAAACTCCCTGTACTTATCATTGTTGGGTTTTAGGGGACCCTGAAAAAGTTTTATGGAGCGAAAGGAGAGTAGAGGAAACAAAAAAACCCCAAAAGAGAGAAGGGGGAGGTATATGGTTGCCTTTAGTGCTTATCTTTTGGGTGCGATGGGCCGGGGGTTTCACGTTCGCCCCGAATAAAATTATATTACCCGCCAATGCTGACCCCCCAACTGGACCCGAAGAGACAATTTTCCGGGCGCTATTTCCCCCAGTGCATAGTTTGTTAGCCAGGGTGCCCCGACTGTGGCCAGTCGGTGATAGTTAAACCTAAAATTTCAGTGCTATCCCCTTTTGGAAAAAAAAGTTTTTGGCGCACCCCCGCCCCTATTTCAATTTTTTTATTAAAATTTGGGCGTTTGACTTTAATGATTTTCAAATAATTTTAGGGATAAAAGAGTTTAAAGGGCCCTTTAAATTTTTAAAAATTGGGTGGGATTTTTCACCAACCCCATTTAAATTTGACATCGTTTTTTTTTAGCAGAAGTCCCCTTCCCGGAAATGTTTTTAAAGTAGCAAAAGTTTTTTTCAAAAAAATAAAGTTTATATTGCAATAAACCCTTTTTCCCGCAGAAGTTTCAGAGAAAAATAAAACCACAGAATTTTACATATCAAAAATGTTTTTGTCAGGGTGTGCCATTCCAGCGAAATGCGTCCAAAAAATCCGAAAAAACCCGTTAAATTTTAAAGAGGGTTAACAAAATTTGGGGTTTTCCCCTGCAATAAAAAACCATAAATCCGAATGAGGTTAAGGGGGGAAGAGCAAGAATTCCCGAGACTACGTTGGTTTGCAGATGGTTTTTTAAAAATTTTGAAAAAAAAAAGTAAAAATTTTAAAGTTATAGACTTGATCCTAACTGAAGCAATAATGTTTCTGTAATGTTTTAAAAAAACCGGTTTAATGTTATCAGTTGTCCCCCAAAATTTTGAGGCCCCAAAGCAAAAGATAAAGGTTTCCCCCCGAATTTTTCTTAAGAGGTTGTATTTTAAAAGGAAAAAATTTAGTGGTTTATGCTTTCCCAAATGCTGCAAGTTTTCCCGGTTCCCGTTTAATTTTGGGTTTTAAAGCCTGGCCAGGAATGGGTATAATGGGTAGAAGCCACTGCAGCCCTTAGCTTAATGAACAGATCTCTTGCTATAGAAAAATCGGGAAGAGACCTGTCAGTTAAGCAGAGCGGGAGTAGAGAGGACACACTTCAGACTTCTGGCCATAAGCAGCACAGCTTTACCTGGTGTTTTACCCATATCATTCACATGGTGACTAGGTATATCCCATTTGAGCCAAGAGGATAAAAATGTGCGGGAAAAGGGGGGAAGCAGGGCCCCTTGGTAAAAATGAAACAAAGATGCAGTAAGAGAGGGAAATGAAAAAACCCGCTCACCAAATGATTGTAAAAATGGATAAGTGGTTTTTTTAAGGTTTTGTAAAACCAAGTTGTAGGTTCCGTTTTTAAAAACCAGGGGGTCCTCCGCACACTGGATGATCCAATGGGAGGTAATACAATAATTAATCCAAAAAATTTGTTTGGCTAAAAACATGCGAAACCAAAAAACGCATAGGGTTTTAAAATTAAAAAGCCCGACCTAATGGATAAATAATAATAAAAAAAGGCTAACAAAATTTAAAATGAGGGGCCCTGTTCTGCTTAAAAAATGCCAGATTTTAAAATTAAAATGAATAAAAAAAAATAAAAAAGCAAAAATAGGCACTACGCGTTTTGTTTGTTCTCTGCAAGCTTCCCCAGGTCTCATCCACATAAAACAGCACCTAGAAAAACAAAAAGTTAGGGTGCTCCCTGCAATACAATGAAAAAAGGGTTTTAAAAAAAAGAAAGTTAAAAAAGGGAAAAATTTAAAAAACATTAAACATTACAAAAGTCCTACATAAAATTTTTAAAAGGAACTTATACTAACCCAAAGGTTTTTTAAAAATTTTCAAAAAAAATCAAAACAAACTTTATTTTATTTGTCAATTGTTACAGCACAGGGAGCGAGATCACAATCTGAAAATATGCGGGCGACCAATTCATTGAGTGAGGGTAAAAAATAGAAACTACAAAGTAATATTTGAAATCAGGAAATAAAAAAAGATAAAAAATTACTAAAATAAAGAATTATATATATATTTATATTTTTTAATTATATATTTATATTTTTTTTTATATTTGGTGAATAAAGTAAAAATGTAAAAATGCCTTTGAACCCCAGAAAAGATGGGGGGTTTGCAGTGAGTATCCTTTTATTCTTTTTGAAATAACCTTGGTTATTTATAATGTTCTTGTAAAATTTATTTGTATGAAATTTTTTTTAAATTTTTGTAAAGTACAAATTTTTTTTGACACCTGTTACTTTTTATTAACCCTTTTTTTCATTTTTTGTGACGGAACCGCCCAAAACTTTTTTGTATTTTTTAGTATTCTGTTTTTCATTTTGGATGTAACCTGAAAAAGCAAAGTCAGAGAAAAAGTGAAAAGCGTAAAATGCCAAAATTTTTGCTGTTTTTAATTTTTTTTTTCATGTTTAATTTTTTAAAAAACTGGGATTTTTAAGTAAACATGACCCTTTGGGCCCCTTTTACAAACCGGGTTTGAAAAAGGGGATGGGCCCCCCCCTGGGTTTTCCCAAGCGGTTTTCCCCGGCCAAAACCAAGTCCCAAATTTGCCGTCCCCTTTATTAAAAAGGTTTTTTATGGGAAAACACTTAAAATTCACACCCGCCGGTTTGGCCGTGGCTTTGGGGCCCCGGGCCTTGCCGCGCGGTTTGAGAAATCTCCTGTTTAATTCCCTTTACAAAGGGGGGGCCCTTTGCGGCGGGGGCAGCGAGGTGTTTGCCGTGGGAGGGGCGCCGCAGCTGGGCACAGCTGTCGGCGGGGTTTTCCCCCCGCCTACTAATTTTGCATGGGGGGAAACTTCCACCACAAGCCGCGCCCCAAAAAAAAAGGCCCCATTTCACCGGGGCCACACCCGCCCCGCCCGCAAAACCCCCGTCGGGAGGGGCCCCAAATTTTGGGGGGAAAAAAAAAAAAAAAGGGAAAAAAGGAAAGAGCTTTGGGCCCCGGGAACCCGGCCCAGAGGCCCCGGCAAAACCGTTTTGTGAACAAGGCCCCAAAACAAGCCTTTTTTTATCAAAATTTTTTCTAGTTAGGCTGGCAATTTTTATTTAAACCCAGCGATGTTTGATGCATTTTTTTCGCCCCAAACCCCCAAAAAATTTTATTGGGTTAATAGTATTGTACCACGGGAGCCAATAAAAAACACACCAGTGGGAGGAAATAAGTGGTAGTGCTAGAGTACGGAGATTTTTAAAGTAATTTCCTTTGTTATTTTTTTCCCTATTTCTGCCCTTTATCCCAATTTTTTTTATACTTCGGAAAAAAAAAACCCTTTAAAGGGGGTTTTCTTTTCCCACAATGATTAGCTTTAAAAACAGGGAGGCAAAGGTAGATAAAAATTAATACTTAAAAGCATTGCTTTTTCTGAAGGGTTTTGTACACAAACTTTGCTGGTTTAAATGAAAAACCTCGAAACTGCTCTCCCTTGTCCCCGCTGTTGTGGCCCAACCTTTGATGTCACTCCTTGCTGTTTGTTATTTTGGTCCCTACAAAAAGTATGGTGAAAAGTGATTTCATGTAAAGCCCCCTCAAAAAACAAGCCCCTTCCGACTGGAAAAAAATATCCTCAATATCCTGAGAGTAAAATCCTTCTTTACCATGACAACCCGTAAATCCCCCTTGGGAAAAGCTGCCCCAGGAGCGGGGGACAGCAGGGAAAAGGTTTAGGATATCAAAAATGGGTTTGCTTAAAAATTTTTCCTTTTTTCCCCCGTTTTCCACATTCTTTTCCCATCCCTTTGGTTTGAACTTGATGGCATTTGTCTTTTTTAACCATAATTTAACTATGTAAAAATCTCCTGCACAGGAGCTTTGTTATTTTTTTTTTCAAAATTTTTTATTAAAAACCCAAAAAAATTTTTTAAAAACCCTTTTTTGCTCTATAGCCCCCCTTACTATTTAACCCTTTATTCCCCCCCCCATTATCCTAGTAATTATTAAATAATTAATTTCATTATGACCCATAATGCTAAAACCTCATGCCCCCTACTCTTTGGCCCCTCCTCTTAGACCCCCCTCCTCGCCTTTTTACACCTGTCGACCATTTCCCCCCTGCTACAATCCTCTCCTCCCTCGGCATACAGACTTGGCCCCTTTTTTTGGGTCTCCCCATACCTCCACTTTCAGCGTCCCCTCATTCTCCCCTCCACCCCTTTTCCCCCCTGGGCCCCTCTCTTTGGTTTTCCCACAAGGGCGTCCTGGGCCCACTCTTCCCCTATCTCACTCTCGGGTGGGTAAACTTTATAAACCTTTTTACACGGCCCTTTTATTTCCCCTATATGCAGACGACACCCCAATCTACATCTTCCCGCCCCAAAATGTAAAATTTTCTATCTCCCGGGTCCCTATTGTCTGTCCTCCATTTTTCCCCCTTTTTTCTTTCCCCACGTCTCCCCAAAACTAAACCGGGAGAAAACAGAATCATCATCTTTTCCCCGCCAACTTACCCCTCCCCGATCCCCCTCTTTTTAAAAAGTCAACGGCTCTTTTTTTTCACTTTCACCGTCCACAAGTCCGCTGTCCCCTTGGGGGTTTTAAACCAAAACCCGCTCTTTTCCTTTTAAACCCCCACACCAAACCCTCGCCCCCTGCCTGCCCCCCACCTGAAAAAAAATCCTCGCATCCGCTCAAAATTCCCCCAACTATGACACCAAAAAAAAAAAGCTGGGGCCATGCCCTTTTTCCCTCTCCCGCCCCAACTACTGCCAAAATCCTTCCTGTTGGGCCTTTCCCCGCAGCACCCTCCTCCCCCCAATCCATCCCTTTTTTCTGCTGCCCCGTCTTAATCCAACCCCTCCCTCGCTACTCCCTTTTGCCTTTTCCCCTCTTCCAAAACCCCTTTTACTGGCTTTTTCCCTTTCCCAGCGAAAATTTAATTTTTAAGCTAAAAACCATGACATACAAGGCTCTCAGACCTCTCTCCTCCAACATCTCTGCCAAATTTCCAGGGATCTCCCCCTCAAAGCAATCTCCGCTCCTCAAAAGGACCTTTCCCCCTCTGCTTTCCCCCCCTTAAACAGCTCCTCACACAACCGGTCTCCAAAACGTTCTCTAGCTTTCCCCCCCACTCCCGGAACCCCCACTGCCCCAACACATCAAACCCCAACCCCCCCACTCTCACCAACTTCCCAAAAATAACCTGAAAAACCCATTTCTTAGGCTTTCCTACAATCTTTACTAAAAATTTTCCCCTACTTCCCCCCCTACAGTCTGCCCCCCCCAACCCCCTGTCTCTGTTCCCCCCCCCCTTTTTAAATTAAGGCCCTCGCGGGTAGGGCCTCTCTCCCTCTTTCCGTGCCAAATTTTCATTGGTTTTATTTTTTCTTTGTTTCCTTTGTTTTACTTTTGTAATTTTAAGTAACCCCTCGATTGGGAACAGGGGCCCGGGAATTTAATGGGCTTTAAAAAAAAAAATAAAAAAAAATAAATAAATTTCCCGTAAAAGGCCCCAGCCAGGCTGAAAATGCCAAACACCTGTAGAACCATTGTAACGAAAAGCAGGTAAGGGGGACCCCTGGACCAAAACCCAAGCGATGGGGGGTAAGCCGTACCGGGACGGAATCTAAGTAAACCCTTTTTTTACCAGAGCCCCCCCGCAAAGGCGGGATTGGGCTTGCTGCGGCGGAGAACAAACCCGGGCGTCCCCCTGGGGGTTTACTTTTCTTGCGGTGGCAAACCAAGGCATGCGTGGTACGAATCGTGGGGCTAAAAGGGGGAGTCCCGGGGAACAAGGGGGAAAAAGGGGGAGGACAGGCGGCCCCTTTGGTTCGGGTCAGGAAACCGGAGCGTAAAAGTTTTTGGGAACAGGCCGGGGAGTCAGACCAGGCACTAGAAAACTTTCTCTAAAGGCTGTACGGCCTAAAGACCCGGCAAAGGTGGGCCCGGAAAAAAAAGAGGGTTAAATAGGGTCACCTG
>JAODAL010068902.1:0-16601 GCA_025379985.1 Phyllomedusa bahiana
AACCGGAAAAAATTCACAATTTTTTCCTCCATCCCACTCAAGATCTATTTCAGATTAATCTGGTCCATGCTTTCCCAAAACACCTGCTATCCTTGGCTCCTCTCAGTCTTTCAATTCATATATTCAAACCCTTACCTCTGACTGCCGCCCTCACCTAAAAAAATTCCCAAATCAGCTCCTTTTTTGAATGATACCTCTTCAAATATCTTCTCAATGTAATCTCCATCCATAACCTCCCCTCATACATCTCTACCCTAATCTCCTGATACCTCCCCTCATGTAATCTCCATCCAAAACCTGTCCCTCCATACATCTCTACCCTAATCTCCTGATACCTCCCCTCATATAATCTCCATCCATAACCTGCCCCCATACATCTCTGCCCTAATCTCTTTATACCTCCCCTCATGTAATCTCCATCCATAACCTGTCCCTCCATACATCTCTGCCCTAATCTCCTGATACCTCCCCTCATGTAATCTCATCCATAACCTCCCCCCATACATCTCTGCCCTAATCTCCTGATACCTCCCCTCATGTAATCTCCATCCATAACCTGTCCCCCCCCATACATCTCTGCCCTAATATCCTGATACCTCCCCTCATGTAATCTCCAGTACAAAACCTGTCCCTTCATACATCTCTGCCCTAATCTCCTGATAACTCCCTCATGTAATCTCCATCCATAACCTCCCCCCATACATCTCTGTCCTAATCTCCTGATACCTCCCCTCATGTAATCTCCATCCATAACCTCCCCCCCATACATCTCTGTCCTAATCTCCTGATACCTCCCCTCATGTAATCTCCATCCATTACCTTTCCCCCATACATCTCTGCCCTAATCTCCTGATACTTCCCTCATGTAATCTCCATCCATAACCTGTCCCCCCATAAATCTCTACCCTAATCTCCTGATACCTCCCCTCATGTAATCTCCATCCATAACCTGTCCCCCCATACATCTCTACCCTAATCTCCTGATACCTCCCCTCATGTAATCTCCATCCATAACCTGTCCCCCATACATCTCTACCCTAATCTCCTGATACCTCCCCTCATGTAATCTCCATCCATAACCTCCCCCCCATACATCTCTACCCTAATCTCCTGATACCTCCCCTCATGTAATCTCCATCCATAACCTCCCCCCCATACATCTCTACCCTAATCTCCTGATACCTCCCTCATGTAATCTCCATCCATAACCTGTCCCCCATACATCTCTACCCTAATCTCCTGATACCCCCCTCATGTAATCTCCATCCATAACCTCCTCCCCATACATCTCTACCCTAATCTCCTGATACCCCCCTCATGTAATCTCCATCCATAACCTCCCCCTCCATACATCTCTGCCCTAATCTCCTGATAACTCCCTCATGTAATCTCCATCCATAACCTGCCCCCCCCATACATCTCTACCCTAATCTCCTGATACCTCCCTCATGTAATCTCCATCCATAACCTGTCCCCCCATACATCTCTACCCTAATCTCATGATACCTCCCCTCATGTAATCTCCATCCATAACCTCTCCCCCATACATCTCTGCCCTAATCTCCTAATACCTCCCCTCATGTAATCTCCATCCATAACCTGTCCCCCATACATCTCTACCCTAATCTCCTGATACCTCCCTCATGTAATCTCCATCCATAACCTGTCCCCCATACATCTCTACCCTAATCTCCCTTTATACCCCCCTCCTGTAATCTTCATTTCCCTAAAACCCTTCCCCCCCAAACATCTCTGCCCAATCACCCGATACTCCCTCTGTAATCTCAATCCATAACCTGTCCCCCCCATACCTCTCTGCCCTAATCTCCTGATACCTCCCCTCATGTAATCTCCATCCATAACCTGTCTCCCCCCATACATCTCTACCCTAAATCTCCTGAAAACCTCCCCCATGTAATCTCCATCCAAAAACCTGCCCCCCATACAATTCTCTAACCCTAACTCCCTGGTTACCTCCCAACATGTAAACTCCATCCATAACCTCCCCCCCATAAAAAATCTCTGTCCTAATCTCCTGATAAAACCTACCCTCATGTAAATCCATCCATAACCTTCCCCCATACATCTCTGCCCTAATCTCCTGATACCTCCCTCATGTAATCGCCGTCCATAACCTGTGCCCCCCCCAATACACCTCTGCCCTAATCTCCTGATACCTCCCTCATGTAATCGCCGTCCATAACCTGTCCCCCCATACATCTCTACCCTAATCTCCTGTTGCTGATACCTCCCCTCATGTAATCTCCATCCCTAACCTGTCCCCCCCCTACATCTCTACCCTAATCTCCTGATACCTCCCTCATGTAATCTCCATCCATTACCTGTCCCCCATACACTCAACCCCAATCCCTGATACCTCCCCTCATGTAACTCCATCCATAACCGGCCCCCCCATACATCCACCCTAATCTCCTGATACCTCCCCTCAGTAATCTCCATCCATAACCTCCCCCCCATACATCCTACCCAATCTCCTGATACCTTCCCCCATTAATTCCATCCATAACCTGTCCCCCATACATCTCTCCCCTAATCTCCTGATACCCCCCTCATGTAATTTTCCACCCTAACCTCCTCCCATAATCCTACCCAATCTCCTGATACCCCCCTCATGTAATCTCTATTCATAACCTCCCCCTCCATACATCTCTGCCCTAAAACCCTGATATCTGCGCCGATGTAATCTCCATCCATAACCGCCCCCCCCAAACACTCAAACCCAATCTCCTGATACCTCCCATGTAAACCCACCATAACCTGTCCCCCCCTACATCTCCACCCCAATCTCCACATACCTCCCCCTCATGTAATCTCCATCCATAACCTCTCCCCCCTACATCTCTGCCCTAATCTCCTAATACCTCCCTCATGTAATCTCCATCCAAAACCTCCCCCCATACACTCTACCCCAATCTCCTGATACATCCCCATGTTTAAACTCCTCCATAACCTGTCCCCCCCCAACACCCCCTACCCCAATCTCTTGATACCTCCCCCCCATTAATCTTCTCCATAACCTTCCCCCCCAAACAACTCGCCAAAACACCCGATACTCCCCCATGTAATCTCCATCCATAACCTTCCCCCCATACATCTCTGCCCTAATCTCCTTTAAACCTCCCCCCATGTAAACTCCACCATAACCTGTCTCCCCAACCCCCTCTACCCTAATCTCCGATACCCCCCTCATGTAATCCCATCCATAAACCGCCCCCCATACATCTCTACCCTAAACTCCTGGTACCTCCCTCATTAATCTCCAGTCTAAAACGATCCCCCTATAATCTCTGGGGGGGGTTTCAGCATAGTTTCATGTGATATTATTTTTGGGGATGGCTAGTAGATTTCTGGGTACATGGGTTTCCCCCTCACCTGCCTTAAAGCAAGCAAGATATTTCGGTATTAAAAAGGCCTGGACTCACGGGAAAAAGGATGAAAATTTTACGCTGTAAAAGCATTGGTGCGTCCTCACTTGGAAAATCTGTTCAGTTCTGGGGGGGCCCCCGTTTATAGAAGAGATGAAAAGGCCTGAGAGAGTACAAAGACGAGCAACCAAACTGTATAGGGAATAGTAGCAACTTAGTTATGAGGAGACGTTAGTAGAATTGGAACCTTATTTAGGGCCATGAGAAAAGACGAGACTTTCTGTGGGACATTATAAATTTATAAAAAATATAAATGGACCCTAACAAAAATTATGGGAAAAATTATTTTATTAAAGCCCCCTCAAATGAACAAAGGGACATTCCTTCCAGCTGGAGAAAAGATATTAAACTCTCAGAGAGAGAATAGCGTTCTTTCCCTGTAAGAACAGTGAAATTCTGTGATAATAGCCGCCTGAGGAGCTGGTCTACAGCAGGACAGATGTAGGGTTCCAAAAAGGCTTTTTAGATACCTACCCTGGAACTAAAGAATATAATGCGTACATAGCTATGTAACATTTTGGATCCTGTGCTGTGGATCTCTTGAGGGTCCTAGAGGGGTCTCCCTCTGGAGCAGATTGGTTCTTGCCTTGTGGTTTCAGGGCATTCACCAGTGGGATGCTGCGCTTAAAGTCCTTACTCCCACTCTTCACCCACAATTTACCCCCCTTGGTTGAAGTTTGATGGACCACGTGTCTTTTTTCAACCGTGTAACAACCTTAACTAGCACTTGGCCTCTAATGGAAGCACCATACGATCTTAAACGAAGCAGCAGTGGAGGAGGAAGTGTGGTTATATACTATACATGAAATGCAGACTTACATAGAAGTCAAGTTCTAGAAATCTAGTGTCTGATTTCGGGCAATTGACAGTTTGCCATTAGCGTTTCTCACCTAGCATGTGTTATTTCCATTTAGAAAACCAAGGTAACTTCCTGAAGTACGAATGGAACATGAACAGTCTACTAAGAAAAATAAAATTTTATTTTTATTTATTGGCTTCTAATTTTATTTTTAAAACCTACATAATACGAAAGGATTTTTTTATCCCTTTACTCCACACATACTTGCCTGATGCGACAGGACACAATGTAGTCTTTACGCTTAGCTTTTCGATTTTAAAAACCGTTTTGAACGCGTAAGTGAACTGATGTAACATTGACACTTCCCCGACACCGAGGCAGCTTGCAACAATACGCAGCATTTCCCATCCGACGGTCCATGTACCGCATGAATGGTGGAGACATCGGCACAGAGAATGTGCGGAAGAGATCTACAGAAAGCAAATGTACCGAGTCAATCGACGAAAACAAGAAGCACTCAAACCCATCAATGACTTTTGATGCTCAAATGGAATTTCTAATGCAATTTTTCAAACACCTACACAGGTAACTCCGCATTTATTTTGCCTTCGTGAAGGACAATGCCTGCGCTAAATGCCCTAGAGAAAAACGCTGGGGTCCCACACAAGTACTCCCAGAGCTTTAATGAGAAGTTACGCTATTTTATTGATCATTTTTATTATGTTGATGCTCTTAATGTATTAAATGAAACAATGTTGGCAAGTTCCCAAGTGCAAGGAACAAACAATCATCAATCAATCAATCAAATAGCCCCCCTGCTGTTACGGATGGCGGTATCTCAGTTGGAAATGTATCAACATGACCCAGACTGGCCCCCTGGAGTGATCAGAGGATTCCTCCAGTAGCCCCCCCCCCATGCTCTGACACAATAGGCATAACCCCAATACATGGAGCCTCAGAGGTCAGTCAGAAATCTACCTCACTTGAAGCTCATACTATCAAAGATCTCAGAATAAGATTCCTGCACTGTGATCACTTTAAACTTCTTGTCAGGTCTGAGTATTTTCGGGATTTTAGATTTTCCTCACTGGCCATTCAAAAAAGCGATTAACCGTCTTTATCTTTTTTTCATATTTTCTGTCAATGATTATTATACTAGGGCTTGTTTTTTGCGGGACAAAAAGTCAACTTTTTTAATGGTGCCATTGACCCCATACATATAACGAACTCGGAAAACTCCTCCAAAAATATATGTTGTTGTGAAACAAAAAAACACAGTCCACGCTGTGTTTGCAGAGGGTATCGTTTTTTATGGAGTTCCATTTTTCGTATACAGGATGTGTATTTGTATTCTGCAAATTATGTGATTCCCCTACGAAGAGCACTATTTAATAATACACCAACCAAAAAAAACAAACAGTGCGACAGAAGAAAATAACCAAAATAAAAAATAATCTTTATTTCCAAATTCATGAAAAAGACAGTAACAAAATTTACATCACACACGTAATTATAAAATAACCAAATCAGCAAAAGGGACGAATAAATAAAAAAAAAGAGAGAAAACTTGTTGCTACAACAGACAAATACCTGAAAAGTAGTATTAATGATAATGTAAAGCACATATTAAAAAGTAATGTGCGCTTATATGTCCACCCACCGTACGAGTAGGATATAGCAAACAAAGGGAATTATAACTATTTAAATAATCAAATGTCATATAATAGATATATACAATGTTTTCTTCTCGTTCAGGTAGAATCTAAGCCTTTCTTGAAACCCTCGAGCACTGTCCCTGCTGTGACCGCTCCCTCAGGCGTTCTAATTCCACATAATCACATTCTTATCAGTAAAGAACGCTTTTACTCCTCTGGAGATTGAATCCTAATTTATATCCAGCCGAATGGAAAGTCCTCTATGTCGTTGAGGGGGTTTTACATGAAATAATTTTTCCCATACTTTTTGTAAAGACTATTTATATATTTATCTAAAAAATCATGTCCCCCCCAAGTCGGCTTTTCTCAAGACTAAATAAGGTTTCAATTATACAAGACCTCTCCTCATAAACTAAGATAGCACCATTCCTCTTATAAGTTTGGTTGCTCGTCTTTGCACCCCCTTCTAGCTCCATTACTTTTCTTTTAAAAACTTTTGGGGCCCCAAGGGGACATTTCACATAATTTAAAAGCTTCGGGGCTGGCATCCTTTTGCCCTTTTTCCCCCCATCGAAAAAACCAAAAACCCCCCCCTTTCTATGCTTAGGGGCCCCACAAAGCCCCCGGGACCACCCCGGGGGTTCCTCCCGGGGTCCACATTGGGGCCCGGCCAAACCTAAAAGCCAAAAGGGAGGGAACCCCTTAAAAAAGAAAAATGTAAAACAAACAAGAACCAATGCACCAGGTTTTCCCCTACAAAAGGGGGCATACACTAAACAACACCCAAATATGAAAGGTTGACTGGGCGAAAATCCAAAATAAATTACATTTACTAAAAATGGAGCCTTTTTTAAATTTTTGAAAGTGGGGGGTGGGATTTAAAAAAAGACCGGTAAAAAGGCCGGGGGTCGAGGGTCTGGGTTTCAAAAATGGGTCAAAGAAGGTTTAAAATTTAAAATGTTCTTAAAAATCTCTGGTGGGGATCCCAGGGAAAACAAACCAAAACAATTTATGGTCAAACCGCAAAGTGTTTAAAAAAATCGCAATGGGGCTTGTAAGAGCCTGGGAAAACGGGGAGGCCAAAAGTTCCCGATAAATTAGAGGGAATGTTTATAATCCCCAGCCTTCGCTATAAAAAAGAGGCCCCGGCTACTTTTTAATTTAAACCTCCACAGAAAATTTAATTATTTAATCACTAAATGCATGTTTTTTATTCCCCAACGACCCAAAAAATTTTTTAAATTTTTTTGACCTTTCCCAACTAAAAAACGAGGTTAGGAAAAAAATTGGAAGGAAACAAATTTTTAATTAAACATTTGTCCCCCTGGGCTCCAATTCGGTTCCCGCCCCCTGAAAAAACGGGGAAACCGGGGCGTGACCAAAATAATTACAGGGGAAAAACAAATTTAAAAATTAAAGGTGTTTTGGGTTTCATCCAAGAATATTACCTGACCGGGTCAACGGAACCAAGAAGGTACGGCACCACGGGTGAGACTCAAGAGAATCAACCTGCAATATCCCCCCCATGATCCATTACCTGATGGGTCAAACTGGGGCCAAAAAAGAACAGCTTGAAAGGTGAGACTGAAGGGGAAAACGACATCAAAGACCACCATATCAAGATCCATTACTAACCAATTCAACTTTTTTGGACCCAAAAAAGATACGCAACGAAGGGTAGACTCAAGAGAATACAACCTCAAAAGAACCTCTCGACCCTTACCTGGTGGATCAAACTGGGGCAAGAAAATACAGCCTATGAAAGGTGGACTCAAGAGAATACAACCTCAAATGAACCTCCATTTCCATTCCTAATGGATCAATCTGGGCCCAAAAAAGACACAGTACATGAAAAAAAAAAAAAATTTGAGTTTCTTTGTTCAAAAATATTTGGGCAAAAAAATGTTAAGCTACCCCCGCCCAATGGGATCTCGGAGGGGGGGGGTGGTACTTTACTTTACCCCACTTGAGTCAAAAATTTTAGACTTCTCATTTGGGTCACAACCTCCATAAACCAGGAGGAAAAGAAAAAAAGGCACCAAAAATTTCCAAACAACTGCACTGATATAACACCCTGTGGGAGGGGGCGGGGGGGCCGGATGAAAATGAGGCATCCATTTCCCCCCAAATAAATTAAAAGCAATATATGCCCAAAAACAAATAGTTTTTGCCAAAAACCATTTTTTGGGTTTTTGGGGTCTCTGACCCGAATAGAAGTCGAATTTTTACTAAGGAGAGGTAAATATAGCGTAGGACCAGCCCTTGAATCCCGGGGGGGGCTTTTAAACATTTTTTGTCAAAATATTGAATAAGAATCTAAAGTTTTTTTCAGTAGATAGATGCATTTAAAGCTTTTTAGAGGTTTCCATGCATTGTATAGCCCTTTTGAGTGGTGTCCATGGGATTGGAATGGGGATATATATTTAGTATATAAATTTTTTAAAATTTTAAATGCGCTGCCCCTGGCCAGTGGCACCCCGGTTCCATTGTTTTTTCAGAAAAAAAATTTTTGCGAACTATCGTTGTATTTGACATATTGCTTTTAATTTACAGTCAAGAAAAAGTTTTTGGGCACCCCCTATTAATCTAAATCATTTTTATTCAAAAAATTTGGGTTTTGAACAGCCATTTCAATTTGATAATCAGTTGCAGTTTGCTTGGAAGGGGGGTGCCTTTTTTTTTCTCCTCTCTGGGGTTATGGAGTTCTGCTGACCCCAAAAAGAAAAATTGAATTTTACCAAGTGAGAGGTAAAGATAAAGTAGGGCCACCCCCTTCAGATCCCCCTTGGGGTCGGGGGGGCTTAAAACATTTTTTTTTTCACAAAACTTGACTAAGAATCTCAAAGTTTTTTTCAAGAAATACACGCAAAGAAAAGGGTGAGACCAAGAGAAGGACCCGCAAATATCCAACCCCCCAAATGATCCTCCCCTGATTCATTACCTGCCGGGGTCAATGTGGGGACAAAAAAAATTTTCAGCACCGAAATGGAATTGAATCCAAAACGACCACACATGAAACTGCCCATGATCAAGATGCATAAATTTAACTAATTTTTAATATTGTGTTACTTTTCCTACAGAAATACCCCATGAATTGACCACTGATTGGCTAAAAGGGTTTTGAATTTCCCATTGGGATTTTGGGAAATTGCTTTCCCAGGTCTAGCGGTTTAACCAGTGGTTAAACCAAGGGGTAGCAGGGGAAAAACCCCCACTGGCCTTGAGGAGGCCGGGGGCTTTACAGTGACAGACAGCGAAAGAGTGGCAGAAAGCAAGGGGGTTTGGCGCAAGATTCATTTTAAACTCAAATTAGCGGTAGGTTTTCCCCCCAATCATCTTCACTGTTGGGCCCTTAAAGAATCAATTCCACTGGTGAATTGGTACTTACCCAATATGCAGTTTTTTTATCATTCAGTTATTTTCCCCAATGGACGGTGGTTGACTCGCCATTATCAAATTTCTTTTTTATATTTTCCCCCTGTGCACAGGGCTTGTGATGTCCCCACTGGGTTTTAGTTTATTGTCTGCTTTGAGGGGTGTAATATGGCCTTTAGTTTGTGTTTTTTGGGAAAAAGCGTCCCCCTTTTTCTGTGATTTTTCCATATTGGTCATTCCAAGAATAATTTCCACAGTGGGGCCCCAAAAAAAATCACTTCACTGGGGGGCCCCAAAATCAGTTCCACGGGGAGACCCCCCAAAAATCAACTCCACTGGAGGAGCTAAGAATCACCTACACTGGGGGCCCCAAAAAATTTAACCCACTGGGGCCCAAAAACAACTCCACTGGTGGCCCCAAAATCAACTCCACGGGGGGCCCCCAAAAATCAACCCACAGGGGGCCCCAAGAAACAACTCCACAGGTGGACCCCAAGAATCAACACCACAGGGGGACCCCCAAGAATCAACCCACAGGTGGACCCCCAAAATCAAACTCCACAGGTGGACCCCAAGAATCAACTCCACAGGTGGACCCAAGAATCAACTCCACAGGTGGACCCAAGAATCAACTCCACAGGTGGACCCAAGAATCAACTCCACAGGTGGACCCAAGAATCAACTCCACAGGTGGACCAAAGAACCCTCTCCTCTGGGGGCCAAAGAATCAGTTCAATGGTTGACCAAAGAACCATCTCCTCTGGTGAACCCCAAGAATCAGCTCCACTGGTGGCCCCAAGAATCAGCTCCACTAGTGGCCCCAAGAATCAGCTCCACTAGTGGGCCCCAAGAATCAACTCCACTGGTGGACCTTAGGATTCAACTCCACTGGTTGGCCCTAAGAATCAACTCTACTGGTGGGCCCTAAGAATCAACGCGACTGCTTGACCACAAGAACCATCTCCTCTGGTGGGCCAAAAGAATCAGCTTCAATGGTTGACCACAAGAACCCTCTCCTCTGGTGAACCCCAAGAATCAGCTCCACTGGTGGGCCCCAAGAATCAGCTCCACTGGTGGGCCCCAAGAATCATCTCCACTGGTGGGCCCCAAGAATCAACTCCACTGGTGGGCCCCAAGAATCAACTCCACTGGTGGGCCCCAAGAATCAACTCCAGTGGTGGCCCCAAGAATCACCTCCACTGGTGGGCCCCAAGAATCACCTCCACTGGTGGGCCCCAAGAATCACCTCCACTGGTGGACCCCAAGAATCACCTCCACTGGTGGACTCCAAGAATCATCTCCTCTGGTGGACCCCAAGAATCACCTCCACTGGTGGGAACTAAGAATCACCTCCACTGGTGGGCCCCAATAACAACCTCCACTGGTGGCCCCAAGAATCAACTCTACTGCTTGACCACAAGAACCATCTCCTCTGGTGGGCCAAAAGAATCAACTCCACTGGTGGCCCCAAGAACCATCTCCTCTGGTGGGAGCCAAGAACCACCTCCAATGGTGGGCCAAAAGAATCAGCTCCACTGGTTGACCACAAGAACCATCTCCTCTGGTGAACCCCAAGAATCATCTCCACTGGTGGGCCCCAAGAATTAGCTCCACTGGTGGGTTCCAAGAATTAACTTCACTGGTGGCCCCAAGAATCTTTGCTTTGGAACACGGGGGCAATACAGGGGAAAAAAAGAGGAAAAATCAGTAGAGCATAGACTATGGAAAGGTGGAGGCCTCCAATACACAATTTTACCTGGTAGAGTGCTCAGATTAATTCCTATAGTAACAGAGCAATGGTGACGACTCCATCGGTGGTCTTAGCCCTTTTAAGCTTATTTGATGCCAAGCCTAGATATGGATCCGGACAACTCCCGTCTGTGGCACACATTTCGTCTTCGATAGAGGTCCTCCCCCACTGCCAGCAAAACATAACTGATGACATCCATTTCTGTTCATGCAGAATCTTTAAATTTTGACCATTTGCTCAAAATCACAAAGATTTTTTTGTTAAAAGTTCTCAATCCCCCACTGCTGAAATAGCAATCTATTCCTACACTACAGAGCCTGCGCTTACCCTCGCAATCTGAAATCACAGCAGGGCGGCTGATAAAATATCCATTCTTTAATTTGCAGACCTCATCCCATGAATTTCAATGAACCACTTGTTCCCGTCTCCTAGAACGTATTCCGAAATAAAAGTCCACCATCCCTCTGGGGCCAATGTGCCTACACAGAGCATCCTCCAGGCCCTCTGAAGGGGTTATCCCAGTGCAGCAAGATGATAATAAGTGCACTCTACCCATAATACATTGCAGAGGATTGTGCAGCTTAAAGGGTTTCTCCTCTTTTGACAATTACTTTTTATTAATTGACTCACCTAGAGATAGGATAGCCAGGTATCTCTCTTCTGTGACCAACAGTGATCAGATGCAACCTGAAGGAAGTGTTTAAGTGTTTACCTGCAGTGCCCCCGCAGGAGAAATGAAGCATTACACCTAAACTGGAATGTATGGAAATAGCAGGTCCTCCAGAGCGAGGGTAACTGTTGGGTAATAGATGAGGGTCCTGAATGGGATACGCTATAACCCAGCATTAGTGATGCTCAAATAAGTCTCTGTTCAGCCAAATTTGCCAAAATATTAAATATTTAGGACGTCCCGAATCCTAATTAGAGTGCAGGATTAGGTTTAACCCCTTAATGACAGACAATTACGTCATGATACCAGTAAGTGGTCATCAATCGGGCTTGTTCATTCTGCTTCATACGTGGCAGATAACGGCTTTTAGTACTTTCTGATACCCAATTGGCCCTCTCATGTCGAAATTGCAGTTGTCATGGCAGCCAGGGGCCTAATGGCTACCATCCTATTACTCCTGTAACACCCTGCCATGGGCAGAACCATTATTGTGTGCTGTTCTGCACTATGTGACTATTGCAGAACAGTATAAGACCAATTGCACCCCTAGTGGTCACGTACCTTGTGGGCTAAAAGTACAAGTAAAATAATATTAATAATAAATTAAAAGTTTAAAACTCCTGATTTATCAATTTTTATTTTTTTTTTTAATTATTAAGTTACACAAAGATGGTTTTCGCCGGATCCAGACCACAAGCAAAAAACAAACAAAATAAAAGCTAAAAAATGTTAAAAGCTCAAAACACTCCTATTTTTCCATTTTTTAAATTAAATATATAAACAAATAAAAAGTTTAATATAATTGTTATCATAAAAGTCATCTGTTAAAATATAACATCAGAGTGAACACCATAAAAAATGTACGCGTCAAACTTGCGTTTTTCTTGGTCGTTTCGCGTTCCAAAAAAATCGTAATAGAAAGTTTTAAAAATTTTTCACCAGAAGTTTCCATCCCCTCTATATAAAGCCCCATCTGCAGGTTTCTCCCCCCCCCCCCTCTATATAAAGCCCCATCTGCAGGTTTTTCTCACTCTCTGACATGAAATCAGAATGAACCTTTGCCGTTTTAGGTCAATTAGGAACCAAAATTATTTCTATTTGCCAAATGCAAAATAATGAGAGAGAATTTTTGAGGCATTTTTATTACTTTCTGCAAATTCAGAAGTTTCCATACACTGGGATTACTCTGCCTTTATACAATTTGGGGCCGCCCATATGATGATGTCAGGTCTTTGGAAGCTTCTGGTTAATTGGCAACATCTGAGTTAGAGACACACCTGTGGATATATGTTATTTGCACACCAGAAACACGCTGCTTCTGTGTGTAACCTCATGGGAAAGTCTAAAGAAATCAGACAAGATATCAGGAAGAGAATTGTGGACTTGCACAAGTCTGGATCATCCTTGGGGGCAGTTTCCAGATACCTGAAGGTGCCTCGTTCATCTGTACAAATAATTATACACAAGTACAAACAAGATGGGAATGTGCAGCCATCATACCGCTTAGGAAGGAGACGGGTTCTGTGTCTCAGAGATAAACATGCTTTGGTCCAACATGTGCATATCAACCCAAGAACAAAAGCAAAAGACCTTGTGAAGATGCCGGCAGAAGCAGGTAAGATTGTGTCATTATCCACAGTGAACCGAGTACTGTATCAACATGGGCTGAAAGGCCGCTCTGCCAGGAAGAAGTCATTACTCCAATAGAAACATAGAAAAGCCAGGTTTATGTTTGCAAATGCACAGGAACAAAGACCTACATTTTTGGAGACATGTCCTGTGGTCTGACGAAACTAAAATCAAACTGTTTGGCCATAATAGCCATCGCTACATTTGGAGGAAAAAGGGAGAAGCTTGGAAGGCCAAGAACACCATCCCAACTGTGAAACACGGGGATGGCAGCATCATATTGTGGGGTTGTTTTGCTGCAGGAGGGACTGGTGCACTTCATAAAATAGATGGAAAGAAGATTATGTGGCAATACTGAAGCAACATCTCAAGACACAGCCAGGAAGTTAAAGCTTGGGTGGAAATGGGTCTTCCAAATGGACAATGAGCTGAAGCTACTGCCAAACTGGTTACACAGTGGCTTAAGGAGAACCAAGTCAATGTTTTGGAGAAGCCATCACAATGCCCTGATCTCAATCCTATTGGGAATTTATGGACAAAGCTGAAAAGGCCGGAGCGAGCAAGGCGACCCCCAAACATGGCTCAGTTACACCAGTTCTGTCAGGAGGAAGGGGCACAATTCCCACCAACTATTGTGAGAAGCTGTGGAAAGATCCAGAACGTTTGACCCAAGTCCTATAGTTTAAGGGCAAAGCCACCAAATACTAATGAAATGGATGGAAACTATTGACTTTGCAGAAAGTAATAAAAATGCCTTAAAAATTCTCCCTCATTATTCTGCATTTGGCAAATAGAAATATTTTTGGTTTCTAATTGACCTAAAACAGGGAAGGTTTATTCTGATTTCATGTCAGATAGTGAGAAAAACCTGCAGAAGGGGCTTTATATAGGGGGGAGGGAAAAACCTGCAGATGGGGCTTTATATAGAGAGAGAGAAAAACCTGCAGATGGGGCTTTATATAGAGGGGAGGGAAAAACCTGCAGATGGGGCTTTATATAGAGAGAGAGAAAAACCTGCAGATGGGGCTTTATATAGAGGGAGGGAGAAACCTGCAGATGGGACTTTTTATGTATTGTATGTAAACTTCTGGTTTCAACAGGAAGTGGGAACCTGATATCGACTATGAAGAGCTTTGTGAAAGAGCTCAATGAGAAAACTTCTTTAAGAAGTTAATATTTTAAACTAAACTTGCTGGATAATGGACGACCAGTAAAGAGCCTGGCAGAGGGGGAACAAGAGGAGAAGAGGATGAACTGGGCAGCGGGGTCGATGGTGGATTGGAAAGGACCCAGATTGTCAGGAGGCTGCAGAGGAGGATGAGGTGCAGGATGGACATAGGAGGTATCTAGTGCTCATAGGTTACCCCAAGGCTTCCATGTAGAGTCGGGGAGGCTCATTATACGGCAACTCAAGTGTTTCTTGAAAATAAAAACAATCATCAGATCCCCCCACCCCCCACCCCACCCTCCGGGATGATGAGCAGAGCTGGATCGTCTTCTGGGGGTTCTGGCAGCGTCAGCCGATTGTTCTGTGATTCCTCATCATATATCTACAGGGTTCTTTGTTCTATTTGGTACAAAATGTATGAAAATGATAGCATTTCCCAACAGGGCGCAGCACATGGGTGCGGGAGCAGAGCTATAATAAGAAGCGGGGGAGGCTTGTTAGGGCCCCTTCTGTAGCTTTAAAATGCCACAGGCCCAGGTTCTGGATTATATGGAAATATCATGCACGTCACCTGCCGGGAGATGGCTCCAGTTATGACTGTGACTTAGATGTGGGAGCCTGAAGCCTGATCAGGAAGTGCGGGCCCGAAGCTGTAGAACCACCCACAGTTTAAAGCTATAGAACTGCCCACAACCTGAATAGGAAGTAGGAGCCTTATACTGTAAAACCACCCACAATCTGAACAGGAATGGGGAGCTTTAAACTTCAAAACTGGCCCAAGCCTGAACAGGACATGAGAGCTTGAAGCCATACCAATACCTAAAACCTGAACAGGAAGTGGGAGTTAAAAGCTGTAGAACTGCCCACAGCATGAAGAGGAAGTGGGAGCCTGAAGCTGAAGAACCACCTACATGCTGAACAGGAAGTAGAAGCCTGAAGCTGCAGAACCGCCCACATCCTGAAAGGGAAGTGGGAGTCTGAAGCTGTAGAACCGCCCACAGCCTGAAAAGGAAGTGGGAGCTTGAAGCTGTAGAACTACCCACATCCTGAACAGGAAGTGGGAGCTTGAAGCTGCAGAACCACCCACATCCTAAACAGGAAGTGGGAGCTTGAAGCTGCAGAACCACCTACATCCTGAACAGGAAGTGGGAGCTTGAAAACTGCAGAACCCCCACATCCTGAACAGGAAGTGGGAGCTTGAAGCTGCAGAACCACCCACATCCTGAACAGGAAGTGGGAGCTTGAAGCTGCAGAACCACCCACATCCTGAACAGGAAGTGGGAGCTTGAAGCTGTAGAACCACCCATTCTGTAAAACAGCCTAATTAGACAACCTCTTTAAATGATCTCCAACTTCCTGATGTGATGGGAGTTATTAAAGTCTGTGTAGTATCCTGCAAGCAACGGGAGACCCTTCAGGCCTATAAGTCCTACGTGGAATCTGAGGGAGGACTCCAAAGTGATATCTTGCATTTCTGATGAGGACTTGATCTTTGCAGTGATGGTATTTGCATCCAATTTGGAAATGGGTTAGCCCCATATCAGTGAGGCTGACTGCACCAAATGTGCATGAAGCAGAATCCAGGCAGTATCTGCTCATAGTAATTGGCATGCCCAGTCTTTGTTTTCCAATTTACGGATTGAAAATCTGTGTGTGGAAATTCTACATCATGTAGATCAATGAATGGGAATATATTGTGTAATCCAACACCGAATCCCCGTAAAATCTTTGGTGCAGCTGGTAGTCCCACCTCCGGGGTGACCACCAATAGCCGTACAAGTTTGCTGACGTGTCGTGGGACTATTGGTAAATACATTGAAGCCGGGGCTAATAGCTACATTGTGACCGGGCCATATATTTTAACCCTCTGGCAGCTAAACAGCCTGGGCCCCAGACTGATACAGTGTTCTTGGTCCAGCTTTTAGCTGAGAAGTGGAGTCAATTATAAACAGTAGTGACAATGCTCTGTGAGCTAACTCAATGCTCTGTGAGCTAAACACATCAACAACAGCTGCACCAATCTCTGTCCTATCTTGATTTAAGTATGCGTCAGTAGCTGGGCTGGACATGTTCCAGATTCATACATGACATCATGGGAGCTTTGACCTC
>JAODAL010068903.1:0-16601 GCA_025379985.1 Phyllomedusa bahiana
TTTTTATTTTTTTTTTCCCAACATTTCCCTTTTGGCGGGGTTTTTGCTGTAAGAAACTGTAAAAGACGTGAGGTTTTATGAAAACCCCGTAATAAATTTTCCCTCACTTTACCCTTTAGAATTTTTCCCGCATTGTAAAGGGTTTTTTGGGGTCATGTTGCTGTGAAACACAAAATTTTTGGTCCTTTGAACAGAAATGTGCTTCTAAGTCCCATTTCTCATCAAAATTTTTAAAAAGTGGCTGAAAGTCATATTTAAAATTTTTTTTTGGGCCCATTTTTGCTGGAGATAAAACAATAACCAGGGTTTTTCCAAACAAAATTGGGGCTTTTAAGTGGCATTTCTCCCTCAAAATTTTTAATATCTGAAAGTAAATTTTTTAAAAATTTTTTTTGGGGTCATGTTTGCGTAGATACAGCAATAATCATGGTCCTTTGGAACGAAATGGGGCTTTTAAGTGCATTCTCCCCAAAATTTTTTAAATAGGGGCTGAAAATTTATTTTTTAAAATTTTTTTGGGGCCCCATGTTGCTTGAGATACAGCAAAAAAACATTGTCCTTTGGAAAAAATGTGGTTTCTAAGGGGCTTTTTCCTCCCTCAAAATTTTTTAACATGGCTGAAAAAAAATTTAAAATTTTTTGGGGTCATGCTGTTTTGAAATGCACCCAATACAAACGGGTCTTTTTTTAAAAAAAATGTTTTTCCCTTAACAGACTTTTTTTCTTCACAATTGTCCAAATGCTAAAGGGTCATTTTTTTAAATTTTTGGGGTTATTTTGCTGTGACATGCACCAAAAGACTCGGGCCCCAAAAAAAAAATTTTAAAAAAATTTTTTTTTTCAAACGAAAATTTGTTTTTTCCCAAAATTGTAAAGAGGGGCCCTCAAGGGTAATGGGCTGCCCAAAACAAAAAGGGTAGGCACTTTTTGGGACACTATTGCAAAATACTTTTTTTTTGCAAATCTTTAACAAAACTATAAACCCCTTATTGAGAAAAACCCTTTAAAAATACAAAAAAAAAAGAGAAACAAAGACTGTGGAATTCCATCCTTTTTTAAAAAATGTTTTTTCTAGAATTAAACTACTAAAAAACTTGCTTTTAACAAAATACTGGTAAAAAAAATCCCCCGAATTGTACAAGAGAGTTACAGGAAAACTGACCAATGTGGGTTTTATTCAGAGGACATGGAGTATGGAGCATGGACAGAGAAAAAAGTACAGAGACAATTTCCTCCAGCACGTTGAGTAAAATGAAAAAAGAATGCCAAAATAGCACCTGGGTGGAAAAGCGTTAACCACCAGTATTTCCAAGTGAAGCTCAATTGGTCTGCACCATAGGGAGGGGCAAGCACTACCCAGGACAAGGACAGTATATGTCCAGTGAAACTAAAATGGTGGTTGAATGACCCCTTTTTTTCCGGCACTTTTTAATATGGGTCATGCGGGTTTTGGGCTCATGCTGTGGCCCAGAACGGGTATAGTCAATGTCCAGTGAAACTAAAATGGTGGTTGAAATACTCCTTTTTTTCCCGGGCACTTTTTAATCTGGTCATGCAGTTTGGGGCTCATGCTGTGGCTCAGACGGTATAGTCAATGTCCATGAAACTTAAATGGTGGTTGAAAGACTTTTTTTTCCCCGCACTATTTATTCGGGGGGTCATGCAGTTTGGGGCTCATGCTGTGTTTCCAGACAGGATAGTCAATGTCCATTTCAAGTAAAATGATGGTTCAAATAAACTGCCTTTTGGCACTTTTAAATTTGTTGGGTTGATGCAGGTTTAAGGTCAAGTTTTGTACAAACAGGGGAAAAAGTTGTGTCTGATTTTTTTTCTGTGGCTTTTTAAACCTAAGTGTTTGCCTAAGATGTAGCACGTATCCCCTTTGACTGGTTGTGGATTTTAAATTTCCACTTCTCCAGCCCTGTTTTGGGTGTAAAATGAAGGTGTTTGTTGCTCTCCAATATAATTTAATTGTCATCTGCGATCATCTATCATAGTCCAATGAATATCTTGTCGATGATTTTCCGACTATAACCATCAACACGATGTCGATAGCCAACGTAAAACGCTCAACACTAATAATAAAGCTATTTCAGTGCAATGTTCTACACTAAGGGCCACTGTATGAAGACCCCCCGGGGTCGGGGACCACCTTTCCGCCAGTTTTCCGGCGGGAAACTGCGCCTATTTATGTCGGTTTCCGGGCGCGCTCATACATACAATGTAAAGTCCGCCGCGCCCGCCTGTGTTTTTTGGCGCAGTGCGGGTCCGAGGCGCAGTGCGGCGCTGCGCCTATGATTCGCCGCCGGAGGTAGCGCACTCATACATGCGGGGTAAAGTTCCCTGCGCCTCGCCATGTGGTTGGGGCACAGTGCGGGGGCATGGGCGCAGTGCGTGACTTAGGCGCCGTGCGGGGCTGCCCGAAAAACAGTTCCGATGTGAGACAGGCAGGAACAGCAAGAAATCATTCCACATGTCGTGTGGTAAGAATCAAAAAATCGCCTTTATAAAGGGGGTTCAACATTCTCAGGAAAAGAGCTGAAACCTAAGAAATAAAAAAATACATAAAACAAAATCACTTTTCCCAAATCCTAATTCAGGAATAGATATTGGAAATTGCCGGGAAATGCATAATTTTAAATTCTGAAAGCATTTTCTATTGGTCGGCATAAACCAGCCAAATCGAATAACGACAATTTGAACCATTAAAACCCTATGGGGAAAACCCCAAACAGAATCCACCGGGAAAGCAAAATCAGAAAACCTAAAAAAGCTTTTTGTTAAGCAACCGGGGATTTGGCTACTCACCAATCAAATGGCACAAGACCCATTCTACCCCTATGAGAATTTTTGCCAATCAAAAGGGAGCAAAAAGACCCTTCTACAAGGAGAATTTAGCCCAATCAAATCCAGGCGGGATAATCAAAATACATAAAAAGACAGAAAAACTGATTGGCTGACACGGGTTTGGCTACCCCACCCAAATCAACCCCAGCATTCCCCCTTTAAAATTCTTGGGAAAAATGGGCCCTAAAATTCGGTGCCAGCGCCGGCGCATGAAGTATTAATCAAAAAATAAATTTTTTTTAAAAATGAAAAATTAAATAAAAGCTAAACCCTTCTTTAAAAATAAAGCAGTTAAAACCCGAAAAACCCGTTGTCCCAACCGCGCTACAAGGGAATTGCAATAGAGAAAATTGCCGGGGAAATACGAAATTTTAAAATTTGTTTAAGCTATTCTCATTGGTGGGCATAAACCACCCAATCAGAAAAGCAAAAATTCCCTTTAAACCTAAGGAAATTTGGGACCAATCAAAAGCGACAATGTCCCAAAAATCCTATGAAAAAATTGACTAATCATTTTCAAAAGGCGGGACAGCAAATACTAAAAATGCGAAACCAGCTGATTGGGTTGAAGCGGGGGGGGCTCGTCCGCTTAGCCAATCAGAGCGCAAGCTTTTTCCATAGATTTCTATGGGGAAAAGAAACAGCGCGCCTGTTTTGGCTAAGAAAAAAAGGGGCCCTTTTTTGGGACCAAGGGGAGAGCGAAGCGACCTCCAGGGTTTTTTTTAAAATGAATCAAAATAAAACTTACATGGCCGAAATAAAATTTTAAAACACTACAAAAAGTTGCCCCGATGTGTATATAAAAACGAAAAAAAATGGGGAACCGAAAAAAAAATATTAAACAAAAAAATCATGTTTTAATTTCTTATTTTCGTTAGCCGGACAAATAGTATGGGCAACAAAAAAAAAGAAAAAACAGATTTTAAGATTTAAAAATTTTTTTTTCGTTACCCCCAATTATGCCGACCAATGAAATAGGTTTCAAATTTGAATTACTTATTTTTCCCCACAACTCCAATATCATAATTCTGATATTGCCCGTTCTAGAGTTTTTTTGGAAAAATGTTTTTTTTTTAATAGTTTATTTTTTTACGTTTTAGCTCTTTTCGACACTGTTTTCCCCCTTTATTTAAAGGGATTTTTTTTCGAAATCATACTCCTCTGACGGGGCGGGGGCGCGGGGGATTTCTGTCGCGATCTTCTATCTGCTTCCCGCTTTTCCGTCCTGCTTTACTTTGGGCCCCGTCGGAGGGTTTAGACCAAAAAAAAACAGGCGCCCGTCGGGGGCTGCCAGCGCTGCACGCGCCTCGCTTTGCCGTCTCGCCTTGTACATGCCTCGGGGTTTTCGAGTGGGTGCATCCCCCCCGAACGCCACCCCCCCCACAAAACCGCCCCACTGCCCGCCCCTTCATGCGGGGCGCAGCTGAAAGTGGGGAAACACTGTGCCTAACACGCATCCCCGCTCCCAAAATGGGTTTGGGGCCGGGGGGCCCGATACGCCAAAAAACGGGGCCCTAAAACCCATCATACATGCGCCTAAGTCTTGGGGGAACTAATCCGTATTTTTTTAAAGACGTCTGTATTTGCCCGCGGACCCTCCCCCTTTCCCCCCCCCCCAATTTAAGCGGGAGAATGCTCCTTTAAAATTCTCTACCTAACTACAAAAATCTTCAAATCTCTGACTAACAAGTTTAAGGATCACACTAACATAGAGCTTTCCTGTGAAGAAATAAAAATTCGCTGACTTTTTGGACACAGGCAGAGCCACGTCCTATCTTATGAAACGCTGACAGCACGATCAGGGACAGGGGGGCTTTTTCTATGAAAAACGGGGTCATTGACTTCCACCAAATCGAAACCATACACATCCCATCATGACGTCGCACACACATCTCACTCTGCTCTATTCGAAAACTATTTGCTGGCCCAAATAAGGGGAAGCGCGAAAATGGCGGATTTTAATAGATGAGCCAGTTTTTAACCAAAATTATCTCGTGATCAAAAAATCCGATCAACATAAAACGTGGCCGATTTCAACTTTGTCGAAAATAACGCTCAACCTAATGGAGATGAGTTTATTATAAATTCTATGGCCGTTTTTTATTTATAAAAAAAAAAATAGGTCAGTGGGATTCAAACAAAATAATATTTTATTTAAAGGGGTTCAATAAAAGGGTATGTAACCACTATCAGTTTTTAAAACTTAAAACAACTTAATCCATTTTTTAATTTAAATACCTGATATTGTAGTTCCTTTTCAATAAAAAACACATTACTTAACATCAATAAGATCACTAATTGAACCCCCTTCTACAGGGACACACATTTCCCGAACTGCATTAAATTTATAGATCGCCCATCATCTATCTATCTATCTAACTATCATCACTATCTACTATCTATCTATCTATCTATCTTCTATCTGTCTGCTTCTTAATACTGTATAAAAATATATATAAATAAAAATTTATATATAAATATATATATATATAATAAAAAATATATATGTGTTAAACATATTTATTAATTTTACTGTAAAACTACCTAAATGTTGGATTGGCTGGAAGGGAAAAAAATTTTCAAAAACCCTCACATTTGACTACCCCTATTTCCCCAAATTGTAAGGCCAAAATAGGGGCCTTCACACCTCTTTTTTGAACTGTTAATATTAATTTTTTTACTATTAAGTTTTGTTTTGTCGGGAAACCCAAAACCCTCTGCATTGTAAAGGCCTGAATATGTTGGCACTATATGAAGATTATTATTATTTAGTTGGATCTAAAGTCTATGACAATACCAGTTGAGAAGGACTTTACCACCCACTCATCTATATATTTTATTCATTTTTTTAAATTGCTATTTGTTTCCAGCAATTTTAGATTTCATTGCAATACATTGCTACAACTGGAGATGTTTCAGTGTTCATCATTCTCTACGTAGACAATAAATGGGAGAAGATTCTGTTAAAAAACAAATATTAGATGAGCTCCGATCTCTTGCTGTAACATCGTGCTATAGAGTTGTATGAATTAGGTTTTACATTCAAATTGTCATTGGAAATAAGTAGTGATGAGCGATGTACATTGTACTCATGTTAAAATCTCGGGTCGAAAGTCGATATCGACAATTATCAAGACGATTTCCGATAGTCGATAATCAGATTATCGCCGATGACCATTAAAGCTATGGGAGAGGAACAACACCTTCACTCTTACACCAAACAGGGGAGGAAAGCCTGGAATTAACACCACAACAGTCAAATGGATACGTTCTACATCTTAGGCAACACACTTAGTTATAAAAGCCACAGAAAAAAAAGTCACACACCATTCCACTATCCCTGTCCTTGCACCACAGCATGACCCCTTAAAACCTGCATGACCCACAAATTAAAAAGTGTCCAGAAGGCAGTATGAATTTGAACATCATTTTACTTGAACTGGCATTGACTATCCCTAAGCCTGGAAGGCAGCATGAGCCCAAACCTGCATGACCCCAGATTAAAAATATGCGGAAAAAGGAGTCTTCAACCACCATTTTAGTTATCACGGACATTGACTATACCTGTCCGTACCTCAGTATACCCTGTAAACCTTCTGACCCCCAGATTAAAAAGTGCCGAAAAAGGAGTTCTTTGAACACCATTTTAGTTGAACTGGACATTGACTTAAACCTGTCCTGGCCAAGTATGATCCATCAAACCTGCATGAACCCCCAGATTAAAAAAGGCCGGTGAGAAGGAGTACTTTGAGCCACCATTTTAAGTTTCACTGACATTGAACTATACTGTCCTGGGCCACAGCATGAGCCCCAAACCTGCATGACCCCAGATTAAAATGTGCTGGAAAAAAAAAAGGGAGAGAGTCTTTGAACCACCATTTTAGTTTCACTGGACATTGACAAACCTTTCCTGTACCGCAGTCTGACCCCTAAACCTTTTGACCACAGATCACAAAGTGTCATATGCTATTTTGTAACAGTACTCTCATTTAGTATATTTTTTGGTAACTGACATTTGTTCACAGAATTTATTTAGGGAAGTTTATTTATAATATTACATTATTATCAATTTGCCTTTTTTCAAGTGTGTAAACATACAACAAACACCCCTCCCTGCAGTTTTATAAAGGTATTTTTTTTTACCGTGTAGATGTGTTTATTCTTTTCCGCACCACCTCATGAAGTTAAATACAAATGTCCTAATCATCCAACAAACACTTCTTAGTGATGAGAAGACATTGCCCTCCTGCTTCTGAGAGTGATTCAGCCAATCAATTCAATGGTATCATTTCCCTCCAAATCCTTCTTCAGTGATAAGGGACAGACTCCCTGGAGATCATATGATGCGACCCCATTGTGAAAATCTCCAGCCCCATGAAAATTTTAAGTCCACAAATCGTGGCAATTTGTTTCCCATCCCTGAGCCCTTTTTGACACTACCATAACTTCACAGAAATCACCTTTTTCAAAATCTGATTTTTTAGAGAAATTTGAAGCTGCTCCTCATTGTCCCTAACGTGAGAGCCAGTGGGCTAGCCGTCAGCCATCTGTTAACAAGGAGGTCCAGCTGCCAGGCAGACTTACAGTGGTGCGGTGAGAGCCAGGCTAGCGTCTGTCATCTATTAACACGCAGTTCAGCCTGCCAGGGCCGGAGTTACAGTGGGTGCGGTGAGAGCCCAGGCTGGCGTCCATCATCATTAACATGGTACAAAATGCCCTTATGACGGCAGTCAACGAAAAACAGTCGGCTGAAGCAGACTGAGGAAGCGGAAGTGTGAGGTAAGACCTCCAGCCTTCCTCCGTACACAGTCAAGACCTAGGTAGCGCTTGCCCCTCCGTATGAGTGCGGACCAAATTAGCTGTCACTTGGAAATGCTGTGGTTGACGTTCCTGTCCCACCCAGAGTGTCCTTTTACTTGGCATCTTTTTCACATTTTACCCATGTGCTTAGAGGAAAAGACTCTGTTCTTTGTCTCTGTCAGTGCTCCATACTCCATGTCCCTCTGAATAACCTACATCTTTTCAGTCTTCCTGTACCTCCCTTGTACAATTCAAAGGAATATTTGTACATTTTTTTTTTTAATTATTTTTTGTACATGCAATTTTTTAGTATTTTAATTCTAGAAAACACATTTTTAAATTAGGAGGAATCCCACCCGTCTTTGTTTCCTTTTAATTGTAATTAAATGGGTTTGTCTCAATACAGGATTGCTAGCTATGTTAAAGATCTTGTCAAAAAAACAAGTCTTTTGGCAATATGTGTCCATTATACAGTGTCCTACCCTATTCCTGTTTCTGACTGCACCATCACCCTTGAGCCACGCTTGACAATTGTTAAGAACAAATGTCTGTTAGACAACCACATTTTTACAATAGGACCTGTAGTCTAGCTCATTTCACCACAGAAAATGGGCCCCCCTAAATATGAAAAATCAAAATATGACCCATGAGCCACTTTTTGATAATTGTGAAGAACAAATGTCTGTTAGAAACACATTTTTTTTAATAATAGGAACCTGTATATAGCTGCATGTCACAGCAAATGCCCCAAAAAATTCAAAAAATAGACACCTTGAGCCACTCTTGACAATTGTGAAGAACAAAGTATGTTAGAAACCACATATTTTTACAATAGGACCTGTAGTCTAGCTGCATTCGACAGCTAAAATGGCCCCGCAAAAAATCAAAACATGACCCATGAGCCACTTTTGACAATTGTAAAAGACAAATGTCTGTTAGAAACAAAATTTTTTATAATAGAACCTGTATGTATTGCTGCATTTCAAAGTAACATGACCCGAAAACAGTATAAAAATCACTTCTCAGCCACTGTAAAAATTGTGAGGGAGAATGCCACTTAGAAGCCACATTTCTGTTCCAAAAGGACCAATGATTATAGCTGTATCTCACAGCAACATGACCCAAACCATTGTCAAGCGAAAAATCTGACAGATGAAGTAGTAAATGGAATACAGTTTTTGTAATGAACCCTTGCTGTCTTTTAGCAGTCTCCTCACAGCAAAACCAGCAAAATGAACTGTTGGGAACTGAGAATAAAAATTGCAGTAAGAAATGATCATTTAAAAAAAAAAAAAGGTTTCAAGAGGAATGTGAGGTAAACCGGCAACTAATCGGTGACCTCGGCATTGGGGCCACAACATCATAGAGATCCATCCTGATTCATCTTGATTAAGTGTGAGCGATTTTATCGACAAAGTTGAAATCGGCAAGGTTTTTATGGTGATCGAAATTTCCAGATCATGCGATAATTAAGGTAAACATCTGTGCAACATCTATTAAGATCGCGCCTTTTTCGCACATCCTGTAATTTTGGCGCCAGCAATCAGATTACAGAATAGAGCAGGGTGAGATGTGTGTGGCGACGTCATACCTGGGATGTGTAATGGTTGCGATTGGCTGTAAAAATCACATGACCTCGTTTTCACATAGAACAGCGTATCCTTTTTCAGCCTCCAGTGTCTCTCAGCGTCTCATAGGGATATGACCTGCGCTCTGCCTGTGGCCAAACTAGCTCAAGCCGAAATTAGTCTATTTCTGCACAGAGAAACCTCTACTATTACTTGATCCTTCCAATTTAGTTAGATTAGAGATTTGAAACATGTTTATGTAGATTAGCTATAGAATTTAAAGCAGACATCTACCGCGTGAAATTCACGGCGGTAGGAGGCGGGGGGGGGGGGCGCGGGCGAACACAGAACAAGCTACTATCTATCAAAGAACACTGGATAAAGTTCATGACAAGACTTAGTGTAGACATTGGTAAGTGGAATATCTTTATTATTAACAGTTTGCTATTGAAATATTTCCTGATATTTTGGGCAGACTGAACTTATATTGGATAAACATAATATCTAGTAACAGCAGTCTCTTGTTACTTGCAAAACTCCACCACTTTTATTATCATTATACCATTCAGATAGTGTGTCAATTTTACCCATTACACCTGTGACTGTTGATATAATCCACCTTGCACTTAATTTACAAACCAGTAATCTTGTAGTCAGCACAGGGTGTTTGTTGCCAAAAAATACCGTGTATCGCACGAACATTCACAGTTTGACGTGTTTTTTTGACTTTTGCGCACCCAGCACTGTTCAATGACGCAGCACTACGTAAAACTTAAAAGACATCAATTCTATAATTCACCATAGTGAATTGAAAAGGTGTGCAAAAAATACGTGTTTATTATATCAAAATAATAACAGTTACGTGTTTTTTGACTTTTGCGCACCAGCACTGTCAATGACGCAGCATCTACGTAAATCTTAAAACAGCAATTCTATATCACCACAGGTGAATTGAAAGTGGCAAAAAAGACCGTTTATAATACCAAAACATAACAGATACGTTTTATATGGACTTTGCCCAGCTCCCAGATTTGTTGATAGACACTGCAGTTAAATTGAATCAGGCACTTTTGTTTTGATTAGTAGGGATTTGAGAATAGCTGTGATTGCCGTCTTTTAATAAGAGACTTTCCCAAAACTATTCCATACATTCTCAAATTATTTATATTTTCTGAACATGGAGCGAAATGCAGGTGGTAAAGCTAGCAAAGTGGGGGAACACATGGAGGTAGAGGTAGGCCAGAGAGAGGTGCACCTTCCAGTGCTAGGGAACAACACGCATGCCAGCAGGATCGTCAGTTGCAGACCGTCAGGCCCTGTCATCGCTGGGTCAGGCCCTGTGAATCTAAGTACCCTAACATCGTCGCCATCTGTCCTTCAGTGGTTAATGCAACCTGCATCTAGCAGCTTACCTCCTCGTCCTCGCAGTCACGGCCCCTTGCTAAAAGTCCTGTCATCAGCATCATCAGCATCTGTCCAACAATGAAGCAAGCCCAAATGTCAACTGGTGTACCCACCACTGTGGATAATCCATTTTCTGAAAGACCATCTTTGAGACAAAATGCGGTTGGGGTCAGAAGGCATGTTTTAAAAGATCAAGAGCCAAAAAGGATGATTTTCTCTGCTCTGACGCCCAGGTTTACTGATTGCCATCAGAGGAGGTGAAGGAGAGCCGTCAATTCGGCCAAAAATCCCCGGGCGTCGGCAATGAACTTGCAGTCCCCCTTGCTAGTATCCCGCAGCTTCAGGATGCAAGAAAGTCAGGAACACCAAGTCACCTGTGTTTTGATGATGTATGCATTGACGACATGCGGACCATCCTGGTCTTTTCCGCAGAATTTAGCTTGCGAGCGCTTCATCAGTGGACCGAGGAGGAAGACGATGGGTAGTGTCAATAGGTGTCCCGCCACAAAAAGGGAGAGGGCGGTCGCAGAATTCCGCTATATGATTCCGCCAGCCACGGTCCGTGCAAACCCTCTCCTGCAGCTAACGCCCCGTCAACAAGATCCAGGACCTCTCAAGCTGGGCTTCTTTGAGCAAGCCTCTGATTCATCCAGCGGATGTCATAATCCTCCTTCTGCGTAAACCATAAGTAGAGGGCACAGAACCTTAAGTGGTTTAACACCACCAAAACATGACTAGTCACATGCAGGCGAATGCATGAGTTGAAAGTGGAGGGAACACTTGCCCAAAAAAGCCAGATCGACGCCGGGGCCTCCAACCACTGTCACAGCCCCTCTGTCTCCGCCTCCTCCTCCTCCGAACCACCAAGAGTTCCTCACTGCCCATGTCTCCCACAGTCATGAATCAGGGTCATCCCCGCTTCCAGCTCCACCGTCGCCCGAGTACCACCAGCACCCCCAGAGAAGACCATCTCCTACCCCTTCTTTCCTATCCGCCAGTTTGAACGACCTGCACGCCGTAAAGCGGCCAGATACTAGTCACCAGCAGCCTTCTGTCTTCCAGGTTGGGAGCAGAGAAACACGTCTAAACCCCAAAACCATCCCAAAGTTTCAAAGCCTGAATGTCGGCAATGCCAGTCTTTTGGCCTTGGAAATAGTTCCTTTCCGACTGGTGGACACAGATGGGTTCCGCACATCATGGCCCTTCGCTTGCCCCCAATACCAATGCCCGATCAAGCATTCTTGGCCAGTAAGCCCGTCCCTGCCCTGGCCAGCCACCCGTGTCATCTAAAATTTCAAGCGCGTTGTCTGCATCTGTGCCGGGAAAAGTCCGTCTTCACCAACCGACACATGGACTAGTAAAGCACGGCCAAGGCCGCTATATCTCTGTGACACTCACTGAGGGTGAGGCTGGTGGATGTCTCATGGGTGACTTGGCTCTCAGGCTCGGCCGCACCAGCTCTTTCAAAAACCACAGGGATGGTGCAGGGCTCTTTTCCCCCCAAGTCCGTGTGGCATCACGTGCCCAAGAGACACCAGGCCGTGTGAAATAAACTGTGCCTTGGAGACCCGTCCACACACAGGTCAGAGCTGTGGACGGCTCTAAACTACGAGACCGAGCGCTGGCCTGGGTGACAAGAACCTTGTGCCAGGCAAAGGTGGTGTGCGATAACGGCGAAATCTGCTGGCACGCCCTTAAGATCGGTAGGCTGAGCACATCCCTTGCCTGGCACATTTCATGAACCTTGTCGTCCAGGAAACTTATCTGAAAGAGCTACCCGGAGTCTGGACTGCCTGCTGAAGAAGGACTCGAGGTCTGAGTTTCGCACTTACCGCCTTCGCATCAGACCATGCTTCATCCCGCCTGGCTGCGTTGGCAGCGTCAGCTCGGCCTCCCCTCAACCGTCTCATTGTTGACGTGGCAGACACGCGGAATTCCACCCTCCACATGCTCCGCGATTGTGGCAGCAGCGCAATGCCATTAACAGTACGAAGTGACACAAGGCCCTGACAAACAGCGTACGGACCTCGGGGTGTTTGAACCACCGAGAGTGGAGGCAGGTGAAAGAGCTCTGCACATCCTTGCCCCAGTTTTGAAGAAGCCACCAAAATGTCAGTACGGAAAATGCCCTTGTAAACATGACATTGTGGGGATCTTTTTTCTGGAACATCGTTTTGGGCACTCCCGAAACAACAGGGCCCCCCAGCGACGGAGGGGAGAAAGGGCCAGAAGTGGACACGGAGCATTTCTCTTTCCCTAAATCCACAAGGCCCGAAAAAGTTTCACAATTTCCCTCGTCTTTATTTGGCAGTGGTTTTGGGGTCCCCAAACTAGGCAATTTTGGGGCATCAGCTCTCAGGGTGCATCATCTCAGGGAAATCAGGCCTTTGTTGAAGCTTTGCCGGGGGCAGGGGAGGAGGAGGAGGATTCCAAAACACCGATGTTACCGACGTCCCTGCCTTGGGAAAAAAGGTTGGCGCAATTTGGGGGCGGGGGAGGAAGATGGGAAGATCAGGTTTTCTAGGGGCCCCTCGACCCAGAGGTTTGGGGAAAACAAAGGGTCCACTCTCACATGGGGCTTTGGGTGCCCCCATTTCCTCCAAAATGATCCCCCATTTAAGGGCCCTCAAAATGAAACCCAAAAGTTAAATGGGGGGCCCCCCCTGGAACCCCGTTAAAAAAAACAAAAATCAGCCTTTCCTTCCCCCCACCCAAAAAGAAGTTAAAAACAGAAATTGGGGACCTTTCTGATTGATCAACTGGAGACATTGTTTCGTCCTGCCCTTTACGTTCCCCAAAAGGGCACGGGGGAACAACATCAGCGATGTGACAGCATAGAGTGCCAAATAAAGGGCGTAGCGGGAGCAGCAGGCAAGGGGGCAGAAACCTAAGGGTTGCCTTTGCAATCTTTGTTTCCCAAACCCCACAACCCCTGAAATTTGCGGGGCACACATCCAACACACCGAGTCAGCTTAAGATCATGGTGCCAAACTATCTCGTCTAAACACCGATGTTTTTGCATGTGTTCCGGACCCAATAGACTTCTGGGTACCCAAAAAATGGACAATGGCCCAGCTGGCTGGGTCACCCCATAGAGGTGTTGTCCTGCCCAGCACCAGCGTCAAAACCTGAGGGGAACCTTCACACAGCTGGAGGATTCATTAAAAGCAGGGCCCCGGGCGGGTAAAATTACCCGTTCGTGCCGCTTTTGAAAACGGGCGGCGAAAACCTTTAACCCCCCGGTCGAAAAGCCCAAATCCCGTTCCTCCGGGAATGAAATTTTACAAATTTCCCCCCTTTTAAACTTTAAAAGGCTATTCTACTCCTCTTTTTATATATGCCATTTTTTTAATGCCCCCTCATTCCTCCTTTTAAACCCCTATGTTAAGGGCACTACCCCCCCAGGAATCCTGCATTCCTATGCATACTATTGGAAAGCAACAGAGTATAGTTCTCTCCATACCTTACCTCAACCCAAAATTGAAACTTTCCCACTCATATCATGTATTCCTCTTCCAGCTGGCAACTCCGGCACATCAGCCTACATATATCTCTGTATATAGCATTCATCTAATCCTATCATTACTCAATCCTAGGTAAGATACTATTTTAATCATATAATGTACTGTCCTCTACACCCTTCATTTCCTCTTTGTATCTTACTGCACCATACCGCTTCATCTCAACCTTCCCCCCTTAATCCTCTTATTCTCCACTCTGTCCCCTCCTTCTCTCTCTCTCCTCCATCCTATCCACATGTATACACTTCCCTTTGCCCCCTGTTCTTCACCCTCTATCCTTTCTTCTCCCCTTTCTTTTCCCCTTTTTCTCTATAACATCTTTCTTTCAGTTATGACTACATGTACTGTTTATATCATGGTATCTTTCTACTCTTTACAGATGTCCTTGATAAAGGCCATATAAGCCGAAACGTCGACTCCCTCTAGAATCTAAAATTCTATAATTTCATTATGAAAATCTATGTGAAAGCATTTGTTGAGTATATGTGGTTATAATATCTACCCTATTTCTTCTGTGCTATGACCCTCACTACACGTCTGTAAATAAATTGTTCACATTTAAGCAAAATAATACGGTGTGCAGTGGATTTATCTTATAGATGTTATTAAGACCTAGAGTCTTTTCCATTCTTGCACCCGGCTTCACAATTAAACCTTAGGTGTGCGTGACCTTATTAATATTGATCAATCAGCAAGGTCTCCATTTCCTGCATTTTACTCTCTAGTTGGGTGGGTGGAAGGAAAGTGCTGAGGGATCCAGGAGGGTGGCCACCCAGTAACTGTTGTTCCCTTTTTGATGGCCTTAAAAGCGAGGATCATGTTGGAGGAAATGGAGCATCCAAGCACTCATGTGAAGATGGGGCCTTGATTTCCCAAGCCTTTGGGTCGAGGGGGACTAGCAAACTGATCTTCCTCATCTTCCTCCTCCGCCTCAAATTCGCGCCAACCTCTTTCCAAGGCAGGGACGTCGGTAACGTTGGTGTCTAGGAATACCTCCTACTCCTCCTCCTCATCTGCTTCCTCCGGCACAGCTTCAACACAGCCCTGACTTGCCTCAGATGATGCACCCTGAGAGCTGAGGCGCCGCCTTCCACTAGCCCTGGACCCCGAACCACTGCCTATTGAAAAACCGAAAAAATTTGAAAAAACTGTGGGGCCCTTTTTGGATTCGAAGAGAGAAAGGCCCCGTGTTGCATCTGTGTCAGTCCCCTCCCCCTTTTTGGCGGGGCCCTGTTTTTTTCAGAGTGCCCCAAGATCGTTCCAGAAAAAGATCCCCCAATCTCATGCTGACAAGGGCATTGTCCCCCCACTGGCCCAAAAATTTTGGTGGTTTTCCCCTTTAAAAACGGCCCAAAGGATGGTGGAAAGGGGGCTCTTTCCCCCGCCTCCACTCTGGGTGGTAAACCCCCCCCACGGGGGCCCCTGAAACCCGCTCCCCTTGTCGGGGGCCAAAATTTGGGGGTTTT
Source organism: Phyllomedusa bahiana (assembly GCA_025379985.1). NCBI lineage: Eukaryota > Metazoa > Chordata > Amphibia > Anura > Hylidae > Phyllomedusa > Phyllomedusa bahiana. The sequence continues at coordinate 15,607 of JAODAL010068903.1, forward strand.
GGGGTTTTTCCCCCTTGACTGCGTAAGGGCTTTGGGCGCTGCTGTAAAACAATCCTGGAGCATGGGAGGGGGGGAATTTCCCAGCGTTTTTTCCACATCAACAATAAGACTTTGACGGGGAGGCCAAGCTGACGCTGCAAGAAAAGCAAGGGGGGGACGAAGCGGGTGGAACGGGGGAAGTGCAAATCAACCTCGACCCTCCCTCGCGGGCAGTCAACCCGGGTACCCTTTTTAAAAATTTTCTGGACGAAAAGGTTCATGACTTTGTCCCCGGGCCGGGGGAATGTGCTCCGGGCTACCGATTTTTAAAGGGGCCCAGCAAAATTTTCGCCCGTTACCCGCAACCACCTTCCCTGGCACAAGGTTCTTGTCACCCAGCCAGCGCTGGGTCTAAATTGCGCTCCTGACCTGTGTGGGGAACGGTCCCCCCAAGACGATTAATTTCAACACGGCTTTGGGTTTTTGGGCCCCCCTGATGCCCCCCTCAAAAGGACCCTTGGGGGGAAAAAGCCCCCCCCATCCTTGGGTTTTTAAAAGCGTGCGCCGAGCCGAAGCCACCGTCACCCCCAGGACATCCCCCCCAGCTCACCCCGTAGCTGTACAAAATAAGCGGGCCCTTGGGGCCTTTCTTAAAGTCCATGTCCCCGGTGGGGGTTCCCGTGGCTTTCCCCCCCGGGGCCCCCCAAAATTGGCCCAAGACAAAGGCTTGAAATTTTTAGATGGGCCGTGGCTGGCCAGGGAAAAGGGTGGGGTTTTCTGGCAAAGAAATCCTGCTCGGGATTGGTATTGGGGGGAGGAAGGGCCCGAGTGGCGGAACCCCTCTGTGTCCCCCAGACGGAAAAAGGGAAATTTCCAAGGCCCAAAAGCCTGGGAAAAGCCGGGCATTCAGGGTTTTGGCTTTTGGGAAAGGTTTGGGGAAAAATGTTTTTTTCTGCTTTCCCCAAAACTGGAAGAAGAAGGCTGGGGGCTAACGGCCGCCCGTAAACCCCCGGCCC
>JAODAL010068904.1:0-16600 GCA_025379985.1 Phyllomedusa bahiana
AACACACCAGCAAGCAGGCTCTGAACTAACAAATAGAAGACACCGGGAACAGCGGACTCTGGACTAGCATATGGCACTCACTAGGAACAGAGAACTTTAGACCAGAAGGTAACAAACACTGGCAGCATGGATTCTTGACCAGCCCGAGAGGACATCAGGTACTGGGGACTCCAGACCAGCAGCAAGGGCACCAGGAACATAGAAGACAAAATACCAGAGGACTTGGGATGAGGTACTGGACAGCAGGAGGTATGCGGACTATTAACACAGCAGACTCAGGATGGGATGCATTTACTAAAGGTTGAAATCCATGGCACGTGTAGAGATTATGCAAAAGATTTTTTCAGTTTTTAATTAGTGAGTATACTGTATCGTGATACGAAATTTGTATAAATGGGGAAAAAGAAGGAGGGAAGGGATGAAAATAGTGTTGATCAAACTGTTCTTGAAAAGTTAAGTTCTAGTAGAACTTCTTGAAATTTTAGAACTCGAACCGACCATTTTACTGTTCATTCACCTAAAGTTCTAGTTCTAGTTTAACATGCTATTTTCAGTTTTGTTTTAAGTAGCTTTCTGCAATTTTGATGGTAATCCAATCAGTGCAGAGGACAGAGAAGTGTCAAAAACATCAACGCTGGGGTGTAGGGCTCTCATTGGCTACTAAAATCAGGTGACCATGTTATATATATTTCACCTTATTTAGAGATGGGCGAATTTCTCAAAAATTCAGTTCGCCGACTTCGCCGAATTTTCCGACAAAATCCGTTTCATCCCGAATTACTTCGGGACGAATCTCATTAAAAAACAGCTACTTACTGGCTGCAGAGAGCCTGCAGGGTGCTGTAGAACATTGTGCCATGCTTAAATATGCAGAGGGAGCTTGGTTTGGTCTTCACACAATGCTGTGTTTTAGTATGACACGCACATGACTGCCGTTGCTCTTAGAATCGCTTCACTCTAAAATTCCCTGGGCACTTACAGGGGCAAAACTGAAAAAAAAAAAACTGAAGCAGGAATGCAGCCTGATAAAGTCATGGCAGTGCCAGCTGGAAAAAAATAAGCTGAGGGCTAAGATCCTACCAAAGCGTCAAAGAACATAGTAGTAGGTTACCGGAGCCAGCACAGGTCTCAGCACAGTAAGGGGGACATCACAGCAGGGGTCACTCCATGAGGACAGAGCTTTAAACCGTCACAGAATATGACAGAACCTGTTCTGTTAAACGCTGATACATGTAGAGGACCCCCCCGAATGAGTGGAGAGGGTGTCGGCAGTCATTTTGTGCTGACATCACTGATCATTTTGCCCTTCCTTTGATCCGTCAGTTTCTGCTCTCAATCGGTCAATAATCCATCAGACTTGCTAAAGCCAAAAACAAACAGGAGTTGATCCAAAACAGAGATAACCAGTAAATGGGATATTTGCACGTCTTCTGTGTCCTGTATCCACTCCTGCTTTTGGCTAGAAAATCCTGATGCTTCCCATTCCTTCTGAGGGTGAAAAGAGGGGAAAACCAAACATAGTGGCAACGTCATAGAGTGGTGAGGGTGGAAACACATTAGGAAACCCCAGGGTGTTCAGAGAGACGCGGGCACTTGGAGCAGCAGAGTAGGCCACTGAGTGGCCGGGGCAAATTTTGGAGGGGGCAGCAACATCAGGAGCCCAAAATGGCACAATACCAGTGTGGAGATGACGTCTCAACACAGCAGCATGAGGTCAAAGTGGCACAAAACAAATTCTGAGGTGGCAAAAACAGGATAGGCCACGAGTGGCACAATGACAGAGTGGCAGGGGACGGGCAGCAGCCACACAGCAGCATGGGTCAGACATGGGACAAAGACATTCCCTGGTGGGAAAAAAATGAGTAGGGCCAAAAAATGGCACAATGCCAAATGTGGAGGTCACGGGAGAGCATCAGCTCAGCATGGGTCAGGGTGGACAAAACGGGTGTGGAGGGACAGAGCAGCAACAACAGTAGCAGCTAGGTCAGAGAATACACATGACAAGTGTTGGAGGGACACGGCAGCATGCAACAGCATGAGGTCAGGACAAGTGGCACAATGACAAGTTCTGGAGGTGGCACCAACAGGAGTAGGCCACAGAGTTGCACAATGCACAATGCATCAACAGCAGCAGCATGAGGTCAGAGAGTGGCACAATGACAAATTCTGGAGGTGGCAAAAACAGGAGTAGGCCACAGAGTGGCACAATGACAGAGTTTGCAGGGCACGGCAGCAGCCACAGCAGCAGCATGAGGTCAGACAGTGGCACAATGACATTCCGGTGGTGGCAAAAACAGGAGTAGGCCAAAAAGTGGCACAATGACACAGTGTGGAGGTCACGGCAGCAGCATCAGCAGCAGCATGAGGTCAGAGAGTGGCACAATGACAGGGTGTGGAGGTGACCACAGCAGCAACACCAGCAGCAGCAGCATGAGGACAGAGAATAGCACAATGACAGAGTGTGGAGGGCACGGCAGCAGCAACAGCATGAGGTCAGACAGTGGCACAATGACAAATTCTGGAGGTGGCACCAACAGGAGTAGGCCACAGAGTTGCACAATGCTTGAAATAGACCAGCCACAGCAGCAAGTAACAATAAACTCCAAAAAATGAATGAGTGCACGCCTAAATGACCAGGATCCAGGTCAAACCATGAGTAATTCAAAAAAGTTGAAAAGGCAGCACTTTCAAAAAAAGTGAGAGATTTATTGACCCAACACAGCAACGTTTCAGCCCTCACCAGGGCTTTTTTCAAGCTACACACATAGTGCCATCTAGTGGTATATATAGTGAAAAAGTGCCCAAAAATCAATAAAGCAATACAAAAAAAAATATATGTGATTCAGATATAATTTGTTATACATAATAAATTTGTATCAAAAAATCATCTCCAAATAAGTAAAAATTTTTACAATGTTTTAAATCAATATGCAATACCCCCAAGATAAAAGTAAAACCCAAAAATTTTTTTACGGGCCATAATGATAAAAGGGAAACCACACAAGTGTGTTGAGCGTTTTTAAAGGGAAAAATTTTAAAATCGGAAAGGTTTTTTTGATCAAAATTTCCAGATCAGGGCGAAAATTTAAAGGGTTTAAAAATCTTTGCATCATCAATTGAAAATCGCCCCTTTTTTTCCGGCGTTTTCCTGTAATTTTGGCGGCCAGCAAATGAGATTACAGAAAGACCCGGGTGAGATGTTTTTGTGCGCCCGTCAGGGAGGGAAATTGTGTAGGGTTTTGCGATTGGCGGGAAAAAATCCCATGACCTCGTTTTACATAGAACAGCGTTTCCTGTTTTAAACCCTCATTTGCCCTTGGGGGTCTTCATAGGGATGGGACCTCGTTCTGCCTGGGGCCAAACAGCTCAGCAAAAATTGGGTCTTTTTCGCACAGAAAACCTTAAATTAGCTGTGATCCTTAAAATTTTGTTAGTTTGGGGTTTTTTTTAAAAAATTTTATGTAGTTAGCTAAAAAAAATTTTTAAAGCAAAATTTTACCATGAAAATTTCACGGCGGGGGGAACGGGGGGGGAAGGGGGGCCCCGGGGGCGAACACAGCAACCCCTATCTATAAAGAACACTGGATAAAGTTCCCCAAGGGACTTATTGAAAGACTTTAAATTTTTGGAAATTATCTTTTTTTATTAACGGTTTGCTATTAAAATATTTCCTGGATTTTGGGGCAGCCTGAACTTATATTGGAAAAACATCATTTCTAGAAACTGCGGTCTCTTTGTTAGCTGAAAAAACCCCCATTTTTAAATTAAGTATAAAAATTTTTCAGATAGGTGTTAAATTTTTTTACCCATTACACCTGTAAATTTTTGATATATCCACCTTGCATTTAAATTTTCCCAAACCAGAATGTTTTTAGTCGCACAGGTTGTTTGTTCCCAAAAATTTTTTCCGTGTTTTGTACAAAAACTTCACATTTTACGTTTTTTTGTTTTTGCCACCCAGCCCCGTTTTTTTAAAGCAGAAATCTACGTAAATTTTAAAAAACAGCAATTCTTTTTTTCCCCCCAAAAGGTGAATTGAAAGGTGCAAAAAATAGGGTTTTTTATATCAAAACTAACAGTTATTTTTTTTGACCTTTTGCGCACCCAGCACTGTTCATTAACGCAGCAGCTAAATAAATTTTTAAAAAACAGAAATTTCTATATTCACCACAGGTGAATTAAAAGGTGAAAAAAAATTACCGTTTATTATATAAAAACAAAAAAATTTTACGTTTTTTTTGACTTTTGCGCCCCCCAAAATTTTCCCTTTGGACGCAGCATCCCCGAAAAATTTTAAAAACAGCAATTTTATTCCCCACGGGGTGAATTAAAAGGTGAAAAAAATCCCGTTTTTTATATAAAAATAACAGTTACTTGTTTTTTGACTTTTGCGCCCCCCAAGCCCCTGTTCATTGACGCAGCTCTACAAAAAATTTCAAAAAACAGCAATTCTAATTACCCAGGTGAACTGAAAGGGGAAAAAAATTTCCCTTTTTATTATAATCAAAACATAACAGTTACCTTTTTTTTTTGATTTTTGCGCCCCCAGCACTGTTAAATTAAACGCGGGGTCTACGTAAATCTTAAAACACATTTCCTAAATTCCCCACGGTAAATTGGGAAAGGTGCAAAAAATACCGTTTATTATACCCAAAACATAACATTTTACGTGTTTTTTGATTTTTGCGCACCCACCCACTGTTCATTGACGCAGCTTCTACGAAACATTTTAAAAACCAATTTTTAAATTCACCACGGGGAAATTTTGAAAGGTGAAAAAAAGTACTGTTTATTTTTATAAAAACATAACAGTTACGTTTTTTGATTTTTTGCGCCCCCACAGGGTTAAAAGACCAGCATCAACGTAAACCCTTAAAACAGAAATTTCCAATTTTTACCCAAGGTGAATTGAAAAGGTTCCCAAAAATGCAGTTTTTTTAATATCAAAACAAAACAGTTACGTTTTTTTTTTGACTTTTGTGCACCAAGCAAAGTTAAATTTACGCAGCATCTACTTAAATTTTAAAAAACAGCAATTCTATATTCACCACAGGTGAATTAAAAAGGTCCCAAATTTTTTACCTTTTATTATATCAAAACAAAACAGTTACGTATTTTTTTAACTATTGCACACCCAGCACTGTTCATTGATGCAGCATCTACGTAAATCTTAAAACAGCAATTCTATATTCACCAAAAGGTTGAATTGAAAGGTGCAAAAAATCCCTTTTTAAATTATATCAAAACAAAAACTTTACGTTTTTTTGATTTTTTTGCGCCCCCAGAAACTGTTCATTGACCAGCATCTACGTAAAATTTTAAAACAGAAAAATTCTATATTACCCCCAGGTGAACTGAAAGGTCCAAAAAAAACCGTTTAAATATCAAAACATAACAGTCCCCGGTTTTTTGATTTTTTGCCCCCACCCAGCACTTTTCTTGACCCGGGGATCTACGTAAATCTTAAAAAACCCAATTCTATATTACCACAGGTGAATTGAAAGGTGAAAAAAATAGTTTATTAATAAAAACAAAAACATTTTTACTTTTTTTTTTGATTTTTTGCGCCCCCCAGCACTTTTCCCATTGACGCAGATCTACGTATATCTTAAAACAGCAATTCAAAAACCCCACGGGGAAATTTGGGAAAGGTTCAAAAAAAAATTTTTAAATTAAAAATAAAAACATAACATTTTCCCGTTTTTTTTTGACTTTTGCGCCCCCCCAGCACTTTCATTGAGCACATTACGTAAATTTTAAAAAACAGCAATTCAAATTTTTCCCACAGGTAAATTTAAAAAAGGGGGAAAAAATTCCCAGTTTATTTATCAAAACATAAAAGTTACGTGTTTTTGGACTTTGGGCGCCCCCACATTTTTCATTGACGCGGGCTTCTACTTTAAATTTTAAAAAACGGGCCAATTTATACCCCAACCACAGGTAAATTTAAAGGTGCAAAAAATCCCAAATTTTTTATTTTCAAAACTTAACAGTTACGTGTTTTTTTTCCTTTTGCGCACCCAGCACTGTTCATTGACGCAGCACAACGTACATTTAAAACAGCAATTCAATATTCCCCAAAAGGTAAATTAAAAGGGTGCAAAAAAAAATGTTTTTTATATTCAAAACATAACATTTAAACGTTTTTTTTTGACTTTTGCGCACCCAGAAAGGGTTTCTTGAGCAGCATCTACGAAAAATTTTAAAAACACAATTCTAAAATTCACCACGGGTTGAATTAAAAAGGTGAAAAAAAAAATTACAGTTTTTATATAAAAAACCATAACAGTTACGTGTTTTTGGATTTTTCCCAAACCCAGCATGTTAAATGACGCAGCATTTTACGTAAATCTTAAAACAGCAAATTTTATTTTCCCCAAACAGGTGAATTGAAAGGGGGAAAAAAATACCATTTATTAAATAAAAAACATAACGTTACGTGTTTTTTGACTTTGCGCACCAGCACGTTCTTTGGGACGCAGCTTTCTACGTAAATCTTAAAACACCCAAAATTCTATATTCCCCCACAGGTAAAATTGAAAAGTGAAAAAAATCCCGTTTATTATATCAAAACATAAAAGTTACGTGTTTTTTGACTTTTGCGCACCCGGGAAATGTTCTTTGACGCGTTTTCTATTAAATTTTAAAAAACAGAAATTTCTAAAACCCCACCACAGGTAAAATTGAAAGTTGAAAAAAAATACCGTTTATTATACCCAAAACATAACAGTTACCTGTTTTTTGACTTTTGCCCCCAAAGCACGTTCATTGACCAGCTCTACTTTAAATCTTAAAACGGGCAATTTCATATTCCCCAAACAGGGGGTTTAAAAAAAGGTGCAAAAAATCCCGGTTTTTTTTTCAAAACAAACTTTACTTTTTTTTTGGGGGACTTTTGCGCCCCCCAGCACTTTTTCATTGATGAAAGCATCTATTTAAAATCTTAAAACAGAAATTTTCTTTTTTTTCACCACGGGTTTAAATTTGAAAGGTGCAAAAATACCGTTTATTAAAATCAAAACATAACATTTTTAAAGTGTTTTTTGACTTTTGCGCCCCCCAGAAATGTTCATTGCCCGAAGCATCTACGTAAATTTTAAAAAACGGGCAATTCTATTTTTCCCCATAGGTAAATTGAAAGGTGCAAAAAATCCCGGGTTTAAATTTATATAAAAAACCAAAAATTTTTCGTGTTTTTTAAATTTTTGCGCACCCCAGCACTTTTCTTTTTGATGCAGCATCAAACTTTAAATAAAAAAACACAATTCTTTATTAAACCACGGGTTTTAATTTGAAAGGTGAAAAAAAAATTTTTAAATTAAATAAAAAACATAACATTTAAGGGTTTTTTTTGGACTTTTGCGCACCCAGAAATGTTCTTTGGACGCGAAATCTACGAAAATCAAAAAACAGCAATTTTATTCCCCCACAGGTGAATTGAAAGGGGGGAAAAAAATCCCTTTTATTATATAAAAACAAAAACATTTTACTTTTTTTTGGGAACTTTTGCGCCCCCCCCGAAATGTTCTTTGGACCAGCATCTACGAAAATTTTTAAAAAGAAATTTTATTTTCCCACCACGGGTGAATTAAAAGGGGTGCAAAAAATACGTTTTTTTATTAAAACAAAAACCCTTTTTAAACATGTTTTTTGTTTTTTGGGGCCACCCCACTTTTCTTTGAGCAGCTTTCTACGAAAAACTTAAAACGAAAATTCTAAAAATTCACCACAGGTGAATTAAAAGTCCCAAAAATCCCGTTTTTATTTTTAAAAAAACATAACATTTACGTTTTTTTTTGGACTTTTGCGCACCCAGCACGGTTCTTTGGACGCAGCATCTACTAAATTTTAAAAACAGCAATTCTATATTCCCACGGGTTAAAATTGAAATTTGAAAAAAAATACCGTTTATTAATCAAAAAAAAACATTTAAGGTTTTTTTAAACCTTTTGCACACCCAGCACTGTTCATTGACCAGAAACTACAAAATTTAAAAACAGAAATTTCCCTAATTAAACCAGGGGTAAAATTGAAAGGTGAAAAAAAAATCCCGTTTAAATTATATCAAAACATAACAGTTACGTTTTTTTTTGACTTTTGCGCACCCAGCAGTTCATTGACGAAAGCTTTTCTACGTAAATTTTTAAAAACAGCAATTCTAATTCACCACGGTGAATTAAAAAGGTGAAAAAAAATACTTTTATTTATCAAAACATAACAGTTACTTGGGTTTTTTGACTTTTGGGGCCACCCAGCACTGTTCTTTGCGCGGCATTCCAAAAACTTAAAACGAAATTCTATATTCACCTGGGTTAAATTGAAAGGTGAAAAAAATTCCCTTTTAAATTATCCCAAAACTTTAACAGTTACGGGGTTTTTTGGACTTTTCCCAGTCCTATTTGTTGATAAAAAACCTTTTCGTTAAATTTAAAACCCAGCAATTTTGTTTTTAAATTAGAGGGATTTAGAAAAAGCTTTGAAAGGGCCGCTTTTTTTAAAATTTTCCCCAAAACCCAAATTCCATACCTTCCAAATTTTTATTTTTTGAAAGGGAAGGGAAAGCAGGTGGAAAGGGCGAGAAAAGGGGGGTTTAAGGCACAGGGAAGGAAAAGGTTAGAGAAGGTCCCCCTTTCCCCCAGGCTGTGAAAAACCGGGCAGGGCCAAGCGGACCCGAAAAGTTGCCGGGCCCCAGGCCTGTCATCGTGGGTCGGGGCCCCTGTGAATCAAAGTAACGAACATCGTCGCCAATCTGTCCTTCAGGGGTTTTAATGAAAACCTGCATCTAGCAGTTTTACCCCCTCGCCCCCGCAGTCACGGCCACAAATGCCCGCCCCATCAGCATCATCAGAAACTGCCCCCCCCAACATGAAGCAGGGCCCAAATGTCAACTCGTGTTTTCCCCCCACTGTGGAAAAATCCCCTTTTTTTGAAGACATCTTTTATCACAAAATGCGGTTGGGGTCAGAAGGCATGTTAAAAGAAAAACAAGAGGCCCAAAAAAAGGGTGAATTTTCTCGCTTGACGCCCAGTTAAATGATGCCATCAGAGGGGGGTGAAGGAACCCGGCAAACCCGGGAAAAAAACCCCCGGGCGGTCGGGCAACGCCTTCAGTGCCCCCTTTTTGTAGGGCCCCCCAGCTTTTGGATGCAGAAAGTCAGGGCGACCAAGGCACCTTGTTTTTATGATGATTGGGTGATGACGACATTGCGGGTCCATTTTCCCGGTTTTTTTTTCCGGGAGAATTTGCCCTTTCAGCGCTTTTATCAAATGGACGGGGGAAGACGATGGGGTAGTGTCCCCAAAACCCCGGGCCCCCACAAAAAAAAGGGGGGAGGGCGGTCCCAGAAGTCCCCTGATATGATTTTCCCCCCACCACGGGCAGCGCAAACCCCCCCCCCTCGCTTATCGCCGGGCAAAAAGGTCCAGGACCTCTCAAGTTGGGGCCCTTTTTTTGGGGCAAGGGCCCCTGATTTCCCCCAAACGATGTATATGGCCCCCCGCCTTAAAACCCCCTAAGTAAGGCAAGAAACCCTTTAAATTTGGGTTTAACCCACCACCAAAAATGTTTTGTCACAAAGTACGAATGCATGAGTTGAAAAGGAGGGAACACTTTTGGGCCCAAAAAGGCCAAAAAAAAAAACCGGGGGGGGCCTCCCAAAAAAAAAGGAAAAACTTGGTCACAACCCCCCGCCCCCTGTCCCCCCCCGCCCTTCTTCCCCCCCTCCGGGCCCCCCCAAAACCAAAGCCCCCCCCCCTTTCCCCCCCCCAAAACCCCCCTTTTTCCCTGTCCCCTCAGAGCATGCAGGGATCACCTCCCCTTCAGCCCCACCCCCTTTGCCCGAGTAAACCCCAGCACCACCCGAGAACCCCTCCTAAAACCCCTTTCTCCTTCCGCCCGTTTTTACGACCTTGGCCCTTTCAGCGGGCCCGTCCCAGCACCCCGCCTTTTGGGCTTTCCCGGTTTTTGGGGGGGAGAAGAAAAAACTTTTAAAAACCCCAAACCCTCCCAAAGCCAAAAGCCTGAATGTCGGCTTTTCCAGGCTTTGGCCTTGGAAATGTTGCCTTTCCGTCTGTGGACACAGATGGTTCCGCCACGTCATGGTCCCTCGCTTGCCCCCAATACCAGAATGACGACAGGCATTTCTTTGCCAGAAAAGCCGTCCCATTCCCTGGCCAGCCACGTGTCCATCTAAAACTTCAAGCGCGTTGTCTGGCATCTTTGTCCCGGAAAAGTCATCTCACCACCGACACAAGGACTAGTAAGAACGGCCAAGGCCGCTATATCTCTTGTGACAGCTCCACTGGGTGAGTCTGTGTGAATGTCTGTGGGGGGACTGTGGCTCTCCAGGCACTCCGCACGCTCTTCAAAAAACCGCAGGGATGGTTGCAGCTCTTTCCCCCAAGGTCCTCTGGTGGCATCACGTGCTCCAGAGACAACCAGGCCGATGTTGAAATTAATCTGCCTTGAGACCTCACACACAGTTCAGGATAAATGTTGAGTATCGATTTATCGTTGGCTATCGAGATCGATCGATAGTCCGATAGTCGGACCCCGCATATCGATAAGTTTTACGATATGAGCATCGATAATAGCGCGATACCATTAAAGTCTATTGGGGGGAAAAAGAAGAGCAACAACACCTCATATATTACATACAAAACCCAAACAAGGCTGGAAAAGCTGAAACTTAACATCCACAACAGTCTAATGGAATACGTGCTACATCTTAGGCAACACACTAGGTTATAAAAGACAACAGAACAAAAATGTCACGAGACCATTTACTATCCCTGTCTTGTACACAGCCTGACCCTTAAACCTGCATCACCCACAAATAAAAAGTGCCAGAAGTCAGAATGATTTGAACCCTCATGTTACTTGAACCTGGACATTGACAATCCCCCTGTCCCTGGAACGCATCATGAGCCAGAAACTGCATAGACCCCACATTTAAAAAGGTGCCGCAAAAAGGTGTCTTTCAACCTACCATATAGTTGAACTGTACATTGAACAAGTAACCTCCCTTGGCCACACATGAGCCCAAACCTGCATGACCCCCACATTTAAAAGTGCCGAAAAAGGAGATCTTTCAACCAACCATATTTTTAGTTTCAACTGTACATTGACTATACCTTCAAGGCCACAGCATTAGCCCCAAACCTGCATGACCCCCACATTTAAAAAGTGCCGGAAAAAGGATTCTTTTCAAAACCACTCAAATTTTAGTTTGAACTGGACAATTGATTATACCTTCCTGGGCCACCACATGAGCCCCAAGCTGCAAGAACCCCCACTTTAAAAAGTGCCCGGAAAAAGGAGTCTTCAACCACCCATAATTAGTTAATTCACTGTACTATAGCACAATATACCTTACCAGGGGGGCCACAGCAAATCCCCAAAGCAGCAAGACCCCCACCATAAAAAATAGCCGACAAATGAGACTATACAACCACCATTATAGAATCACAGGACATATGACTATCACCTGTTCCCATGTCCAACAAGCATTGATCCCAAACCAGCATGACCTCCACATATGAAAAAGTGCCGTGAAAAAAAGGAGTCTTTCAAACCACCATTTAAGCAGAACTGGACATTGACTAATACCTGTCAGGGCCACATCATGATGCCCCAAACCTGCATGACCCCCACATTTAAAAAGTGCCGGAAAAAGGATTCCATTTCAAAACCACCATTTTAGTTGAAACTGGACAATGACTATACCTTGTCCTTGCCACAGCATGACCCAGGTGCCCCCGGAGTGTACAGATGGGTGCTGTGAAAGCCCAGGCTGGCGTCCGTCATCTAATAACACGCAGGTTAAAGTGCCCTTGATGACCAGCAAACGAAAACGCTAGGTCGTGCTGAAGCAAGTGCGAAGCGGAAGTGTGAGAACTCCAGCCTTTCCTCTTACACAGTCAATACCTGGGTAAGTCGCTTGCCCTCCGAATGAGTGTATGGACCAATAGAGACTTCACTTGGAAACTGGTTTGGTTAACGCTCCTGTTACTCCCAGGTGCCCTTTATCTTGGCATTCCTTTTCCTCATTTTTTTACTCAACGTCTGAGGAAAAGTTCTCTGTTATTGTTCTCTGTCCTGTGCTACCATACTCCATGTCCTCTGAATAACCCACATCTGGTCAAGTTTTCCTTTGACCTCCCTTGTACAATTCAGAGGAATTTTTTAACAGCTATTTGTAACATGCAAGTTTTTTAGGTACTTTAATTCTAGAAAACACATTTTTTAAAATAGTGATTGGAATCCACCATGTTTTGTTTCCTCTTTTTTTCATTGTAATAAATGGGTTGTCTCAATACAGGGATTGATAGCTATGTGTAAAGATCTTGTAAAAAACAAGTCATTTTGCAATATGTGTCCATTACAGTGTCGCTACCTATTTCCTGTTTTGACACACCATCACCCTTTAGCCACTCCATGACAATTGTGACAACAAAATGTTCTGTTTTAGAAACAACATTTTTTTAGAATAGGACCTGTAGTATACTGCATTGTCACAGCAAAATGCCCCCCAAAAAATACAAAAAGCATTAACCCTTGACCACTTTGTGGTCAATTGTGAAGAACAAATGTCTGTTAGAAACAACATATTTATAAATAGGACCTGTACGTATAAGCTGCATGTCACAAGCAAAATGCCCCCAACAATTCAAATCATGACCCTTGAGCCACTTGGGTCATATTTTGTAAGAACAAATGTGCTGTTAAAACAACATTTTTTTATAATATGACCGTAGTAATGCTGCATTTTCAAAGCAGCATACCCAAAAAATTATAAAAATGACTTCCTCAGCCACTGTTAAAAATTTGAGGGAAAAATGCCACTTAGAAGCACCATTTCTGTTAACAAAGGACCAGATTATTGCTGTATCTCACAGCTACATGACCCCAAAAAATTATAAATATGACTTCTCAGCCACTATTAAAAATTGGTAAGGGAGAAAGTGGTCCACTTAGAAGCCAACATTTCTGTTCAAAGGACCAAATTATAGCTGTAATCTCACAGCAACATGACCCCAAAAAATAATAAATATTACTTCTCATCTCCAGCCACTATTAAAAATTGTGAGGGAGAAACAGCCACTTATACGTCACATTTCGTTCCAAAGGACCATGATTTTGCGTATCTCTCAGGCAACATGACCTCAAAACCATTGACAATGCGAAACCTTCTAAAGATAAAGTGAGTAAATGGAATACGGAGTTGTCAGTGAAACCTTGCTAGTCCTTTTACCCAGACCTCCTCACAGCAAAACCAGCAAATATGAACTGTTGGGAAAAGATAATAAAAAATGCATAGAAATGATCATTTTAAAAAAAATTATTTTCAAGAGGACCATTCCTGTTTGACAAAGGAATGTGAAGTAGACAGGCAACTAATCGGAGACCTTGGCAATTGGGGGCCCACAACATCATCAGAGATCCATGCCTGATTCCTCATGATGAAAGTCAAAACGATTCCACAATTTATCTTGTTGAAAGCCGGATGCGTTTTGTCTGCAAATGACTCCCCACCTGTGCGAAGGTCCTCTCAGATATGACACCTGGCTTGTTGGGCAGGACAACACCTCTATGGCGTGACTAGCCAGCTCGGTGGCCATCGTCATTTGGATACCACAGAAGTCTATTGGGACAGGAGACACTGCAAAACCAACGGTGTTGAGAGAACGCAGAATAGTCGTGCACCCATGACTTAAAAGCAGATTTCCTGTGAGTTGGATGTGTTCCCAGCATTGCATGCGTTGGTTGAGCGTGGTAAACAAAGATTGCCAGATTTCACAGCCAATAGGCTTTTCTAATGCCACCTGTCCTGAGCTGCTGCCGCTATACGCCTGCCTACTTGAAACACTCTACTAACTACTCACTACTGCTGTCACGTCGCTGGATGTTGTTTCACACCGGACATTTGGGTAACGTGAAGCAGACGCAAACAGATTCACCAGTTGATCAATTCAGCAAGTCACCATTTCCTGCATTTTACTCTCTATTTGGGTGGTGGAAGGAAAGAGCTGAATTTTTTGTTTTGTACCGGGGATCCAGAGGGTGGCCACCCAGTACGTTTTTTCAATTTAGATGGCCTTAATGCGAGGATCATGTTGGAGGAAGATGGAGCAATCCAAGCAACTCATTTGAGAGATCGACCTTGATTTTCCCAAGCCTCTGGGTCGAGGGGCACTATCCGGGGGGGGGGGGGTGGGGGGGGGGCAACAGATCTTCCTCATCATCCTCCTACCGCTCAAATTCGCTGCCCAACCTCTTTCCAAGGCAGGGACTTCGGTAACAGAAACATCGGTGTTCTAGGAATACTCCTCCTCCTCTTCTCCTCCCTCCGCTGCCTCCGGCACTGCTTCAACACAGCCTGACTTGCCTGAGATGATGCACCTGAGAGCTGATGCGCCACCTTCCTTCCCTAGCTCTGGGACCCGAACCACTGCCTAATGAAGACCGATTAAATTGTGAAACTGTCGGTCCTTGTGGATTTGTCGGAGAGAAAGGCTCCGTGTCCGCATCTGTGTCCGTCTCCTCCTCCGTCGCTGGCGGGACCTGTTGTTTCAGAGTGTCCAACGATCCTTCCAGAACTAAGATCACCACAATGCTCATGCTGACAAGGGCATTGTCCGCACTGACCATTTTGGTGGCTTCTTCAAAACTGGCAAGGATGGTGCAGAGCTCTTTCACCTGCCTCCACTCTCGGTGGTTCAACACCCCCGAGGTCCGTACCGCTGCTTGTCAGGCCATGTGTCACTTCGTACTGCGTAATGGCATTGCGCTGCTGCCACAATCGCTGGAGCATGTGGAGGGTGGAATTCCAGCGTGTTGCCGACGTCAACAATGAGAACGGTTGACGGGAGGCCGAGCTGACGCTGCAACGCAGCCAGCGGGACGAAGCAGGTGCGAACGGCGGAAGTGCGAACTCAGACCTCGAGCCTTCTTCAGCAGGCATCCAGACCCGGGTAGCTCTTAGAAATTTCTGGACACA
Organism: Phyllomedusa bahiana; assembly: GCA_025379985.1. Lineage (NCBI taxonomy): Eukaryota > Metazoa > Chordata > Amphibia > Anura > Hylidae > Phyllomedusa > Phyllomedusa bahiana. The sequence goes on from JAODAL010068904.1 coordinate 15,000, forward strand.
AGGTTCATGACATGTGCCAGGCGGATGTGCTCCAGCCTACCGATCTTAAGGGCGGCCAGCAGATTTCGCCCGTTATCGCACACCACCTTGCCTGGCACAAGGTTCTTGTCACCCAGCCAGCGCTCGGTCTCGTTGCTTAGAGCCGTCCACAGCTCCTGACCTGTGTGTGGACGGTCTCCAAGGCAGATTAATTTCAACACGGCCTGGTGTCTCTGGGCACGTGATGCCACCAGAGGACCTTGGAGGAAAGAGCCCTGCACCATCCCTGCGGTTTTGAAGAGCGTGCGCCGAGCCTGAGCCACCGTCACCCCCAGAGACATCCACCCAGCTCACCCAGTGAGCTGTCACAGAGATATAGCGGCCTTGGCCGTGCTTACTAGTCCATGTGTCGGTGGTGAGATGGACTTTTCCGGACACAGATTCAGACAACGCGCTTGAAATTTTAGATGACACGTGGCTGGCCAGGGCAGGGACGGCTTTTCTGGCAAAGAAATGCCTGCTCGGCATCTGGTATTGGGGGCAGGCGAGGGCCATGACGTGGCGGAACCCATCTGTGTCCACCAGACGGAAAGGCAACATTTCCAAGGCCAAAACCTGGCAATGCCGACATTCAGGCTTTTGGCTTTGGGATGGTTTGGGTTAAAGTGTTTCTTTCTTTCCCAAACCTGGAAGACAAAGGCTGGCTGCTAGACTGGCCGCTGTACGGCGTGCAGGGCGTCAAAAATGCGAAGGAGAAGGGGTAGGATGGGTCTCTGTGGTGCTGGTGGTACTCGGGCGACGGTGGAGGCTGAAGCGGAGGCTTATCCCTGATCATGACTCTGAGAGACATGGGCAGCTGAGGAACGCTTGGTGGTGGCGGAGGAGGAGGAGGCGGAGACAGAGGGTGTGACAGTGGTTGGAGGCCCGGCGTCGGTCTGGCCCTTTTTGGCCAAGTGTTCCCTCCATTTCAACTCATGCATTCGCTGCATGTGACTAGACATGTTGGTGGTGGTTAACCACTTAAGGTTCTTGCCTCTACTTATGCGTTTACGGCAAAGGCGGCATATGACTCGCTGGGTGAATCAGAGGCTTGCTCAAAGAAGGCCCAGGCTTGAGAGGTCCTGGACCTTTTTGACGGCGATAAGCGAGGAGCGGGGTTTTGCGCTGACCGTGCTGGCGGAATCATATCAGCGGACTTCTGCGACCATGCCCTCTCCCTTTTTGTGCGGGACCCGTATTGACAACTACCCCATCGTCTTCCTCCTCGTCCACTGATGAAGCGCTCGCAAGCAAATTCTGCGGAAAAGACCAGGATGGATCCGCAATGTCGTCATCATCATCATCATCAACACAGGTGACTTGGTCGTCCCGACTTTCTGCATCCAGAAGCTGCGGGCTACAAGCAAGGGGCACTGCAAGGCGTTGCCGACCGCCCGGGATTTTTGCCGATTGACCGGCTTCCTTCACCTCCTCTGATGGCATCAGTAACTGGGCGTCAGAGCAGACTAAATCATCCTCTTGATCTTTTAACATGCCTTCTGACCCCAACCGCATTTTGTCATCAAAGAGGTCTTCAGACAATGGATTATCCACATTGGTGGGTACACGAGTTGACATTTGGG
>JAODAL010068905.1:0-16600 GCA_025379985.1 Phyllomedusa bahiana
TTTTTTAGGTTTGGCCCTTAAACCCCGGGTTTTTTTGCATTACCGGTTCTCCCTGGGCCCTGTAACCTGGGATCTGCCGGCATCTACCGAGTCTCCTGAGCCCTGTAACCTGGGATCTTCCGTCATCTACCGAGTCTCCCGGACCCTGTAACCTGGGATCTTCCGGCATCTACCGAGTCTCCTGGGCCCTGTAACTTGGGATCTTCCTTCATCTACTGATTCTCCTGGGCCCTGTAACCTGGGATCTTCGACCATCTACCGAGTCTCCTGGACCCTGTAACCTGGGATCTTCCGTCATCTACCGAGTCTCCCGGACCCTGTAACCTGGGATCTGCCGGCATCTACCGAGTCTCCTGGGCCCTGTAACCTGGGATCTTCCGGCATCTACCGAGTCTCCTGGGCCTTAACCGGTTTTGCCTGGCATCTACCGGTCTCCGGGCCTGTAACCTGGGATTTCCGGCATCTACGGGGGTTTTCCTGGACCCTGTAAAACCTTGGGATCTGCCGGCATTCTACCGGTCTCCGGCCCTTAACCTTGGATCTGCCGGGATCTACCGAGTCTCCCGGGCCCTGTAACCTGGGATCTGTCCGGCATTTTACCAGTTCTCCCAAACCCGGATTGTTTACCCGGTTCCTGGCATGTAAAACCCGGGATTTTTCGGACCTCCCAGTCCTGGGCCCTGTAACCTGGGATCTTCCGGCATCTACTGAGTCTCCCGGGCCCTGTAACCTGGATCTTCCCCAACTAACCGAGTCTCCCGGGGCCCTGTAACCTGGATCTGCCGGCATCTTCGAGTCTTATGGGCCTTTTAAACCCGGGACTGTGGATTCTACCGAGTCTCCCGGCCACTGCTACCTGGATCTTCCATCAGCCCTGGGCCCTGTAACCTGGGATCTTCCACCATCTACTGAGTCTCCTGGGCCCTGTAACCTGGGATCTTCTAGCATCTACCGGTTCCTGGCCCTTAACCTGGATTTTCCCATCTTTCCAGGGTCTCCTGGGCCCTTAACCTGGGATCTTCAGCAACCGGTTCTCCTGGGCCTGTAACCTGGATTTTTCAGCATCTCCGGTCTCCCGCTGTACCTGGGATTCCAGATCTCGGTCTCCACCACTGGTTTTTCCGGCCTGGGCCCCGCCTGACCTGGGATCTTCAGCATCTACCGAGTCTCCTGGGCCCTGTAAAACCCGGGATTCTGCCCCATCTACCGAGTCTCCTGGGCCCTGTAACCTGGGATCTGCTGGCATCTACCGAGTCTCCTGGGCCCTGTAACCTGGGATCTTCCAGCATCTACCGAGTCTCCTGGGCCCTGTAACCTGGGATCTTCCACCATCTACCGAGTCTCCTGGGCCCTGTAACCTGGGATCTGCCGGCATCTACCGAGTCTCCTGGGCCCTGTAACCTGGGATCTGCCGGCATCTACCGAGTCTCCTGGGCCCTGTAACCTGGGATCTGCCGGCATCTACCGAGTCTCCTGGGCCCTGTAACCTGGGATCTGCCGGCATCTACCGAGTCTCCTGGGCCCTGTAACCTGGGATCTTCTGGCATTTACTGAGTCTCCTGGATCCTGTAACCTGGGATCTTCCGGTATCTTCCGAGTCTCCTGGGCCCTGTAACCTGGGATCTGCCGGCATCTACCGAGTCTCCTGGGCCCTGTAACCTGAGATCTGCCGGCATCTACCGAGTCTCCTGCCCCTTTTAACCGGGAAATTTCTGGAATTTACTGAGTCTCCTGGATCCTGAAACCTGGACTTTGGGTATCTTCCGAGTCCCCGGGGGCCCTGAACCGGGACTGCCGGCATCTACCGGGCCCCTGGGCCCTTAAAACCCTGGAACCCGGCATCTCCCAGTCTCCTGGGCCCTTCCCGGGGGAAATTTCCACCATCTACCTAGTCCCGGGGCCCCGGGAAACCGGGATCTGCCGGCATCTACCGAGACTCCTGGGGTCTGTAACCTGGGATCTGCCGGCATCTACTGAGTCTCCTGGGCCCTGTAACCTGGGATCTGCCGTCATCTCCCCGATTCCCCTGACCCCTATAACCGGGATCTCCCGCATCTACCATTTCCTTCAACGAAACCCTGGGATCTGCCGGCATCTACCGAGTCTCCTGGGCCCTTTAACCTTACATTTGCCGGCATCTACCGAGTCTCCTGGGCCCTGTAACCTGGGATCTTCCGGCATCTAACGAGTCTCCTGGGCCCTGTAACCTGGGATCTGTCGGCATCTACCGAGTCTCCGGGAACCTGTAACCTGGGATTTTCTGCCTACCGAGCTCCGGCCCTGTAACCTGGGATCTTCTGGCACTATCAGCCCTCCTGGGCCCCCGTACCTGGATTCTGATGGCATCTACTGAGTCTCCTGGACCCTGTAACCTGGGATCTTCCGGCATCACCCAAGTCTCCTGGGCCCTGTAACCTGGGATCTTCCGGCATCTTCCGAGTCTCCTGGACCCTATAACCTGGGATCTTCGGGGATTTACCGAGTCTACCGAGCCCTATAAACTGGGATCTGCCGGCATCACCCAAGTCTCCTGGGCCCTGTACCCTGGGATCTGCCACCACTCCCGAGTTTTTGGGAAACCCCGAAACCCCTAGGTTTTCCACCTCTACCGACTCCTGGGCCCTGTAACCTGGGATCTTCCACCATCTACCGAGTATCCTGGGCCCTGTAACCTGGGATCTTCCGGCATTTACCGACTCTCCTGGACCCTGTAACCTGGGATCTTCTGCCATCTATTGAGTCTCCTGGACCCTGTAACCTGGGATCTTCCGGCATTTACCAAGTCTCCCGGGCCCTGTAACCTGGGATCTTCCGGCATTTACCGAGTCTCCTGGGCCCTGTAACCTGGGATCTTCCACCATCTACCGAGTCTCCTGGACCCTGTAACCTGGGATCTTCTGCCAACTATTGAGTCTCCTGGACCCTGTAACCTGGGATCTTCCGGCATTTACTGAGTCTCCTGGGCCCTGTAACCTGGGATCTTCCGGCATTTACCGAGTCTCCTGGGCCCTGTAACCTGGGATCTTCCGGCATTTACCGAGTCTCCTGGGCCCTGTAACCTGAGGTCTTCTGCCATCTATTGAGTCTCCCGGGGTCCTGTAAACTTAGATTTGCCGGCATCTATTGAGTTTCCCAGGCCCAGTAACCTAAGATCTACAAGCATCTACCGTGTCTCCCGGGAACCGTAACCCGAGATCTGATGGCATCTACCGAGTCTCCCGGGCCCAATAACCTAAGACCTCTCCTGCAGACGTCTAGCATTGTGCATGCTGATCTCAGGTCTGTATCCAGAGTCCAGTGATGAGGTGTTTTACACCTCTCCAGCAACTCGGGCTTTGGGGCAGCTGATCTCGCCTGTACCCAGAGTCCAGTAGAATCTTTCCCCCTCTCCACAGACTTCTGGCATTTCTCGCTCTGGGCCTGTATCCCAACCCAGTGATGATGTGCTTTACACCCCTCCAGCAGACATCTGGCACGTGCCTGCTGATCTCAGGCTTGTAGACAGCATCCAGTGATGACGTGCTTTACACCTCTCCAGCTGACGTCTGGCATTGTGCATGCTGATCTCAGGCCTGTATCCAGAGTCCAGTGATGACATGCTTTACACCTCTCCAGCAGACGTCTGGCATTGTGCATGCTGATCTCAGGCTTATAACCAGAGTCCAGTGATGACATGCTTTACACCTCTCCAGCAGGCGTATGGCATTGTGCATGCTGATCTCAGGCTTATAACCAGAGTCCAGTAATGACGTGCTTTTCACCCCTCCAGCAGACTCGGCATTGTGCATCTACTAAGGTTTTGTATCCAGAGTCCAGTGATGACATGCTTTAAACCTCTCCAGCAGACGTCTGTCATTGTGCATGCTGATCTCAGGCTGTATCCGAGCCCAGTGATGACTTTTGGGGTTTTAACCCTCTCCAGCAGACGTCTGTCATTGTGCATGCTGATCTCAGGCTTGTATCCGGACCCCAGAGAGACATGCTTTAAACTTCTCTAGCAGACGTCTGGCATTGGAAAGCTTTTTTCAGGTTAAAACCAGAGTCCATGAGAGGCTTAACACCTTCCAGCAGACGTCGGCTTTGGGCATCCGATCTCGGGGCCTGTATTCAGAGCCCCGGATGACGGCTTTTTACACCCCTCCACAACGTCTGGCATTGGGCATAATGTTTCTCGGGCCTGTACCAATTTCCAGTGATGACGTGCTTTACACCCCTCCGAGAACGTCTGGCATTTGCATCTGATCCGGGTTAAACCGAGCCCCTTGATGACAGCTTTTACACCCCCCCAGCTGAAGTTTTTGCATTGTGCATGCTGATCTCAGGCTTATAACCAGAGTCCAGTAATGACGTGCTTTTCACCCCTCCAGCAGACGTCTGGCATTGTGCATGCTGATCTAAGGTTTTAAATCCAGATCCATGATACATGCTTTACACCTCTCCAGCGGACATCTGGCATTGTGCATGCTGATCTCAGGCTTGTATCCAGAGTCCAGTGATGACGTCTTTCCTCTTCCCGAACGTCTTGGCATTGTGCAGCTGATCTCAGGCCCTGATTACCCATAATAGTGTTTTACACCCCCGAGCAGACCCCTTTTTGTGCTTTGCTGATCTAAGCTTGTACCAAGCCCAAGTGAGACTGTTTTACACCCTCAGCAAAAACGTCGGGCATTGGCATCGATCTGAGGCTTTTTTATCCAGAGTCCATGATGACGTGTTTTTTACCCTCTCCAGCAACGTCTGGCATTGTGCATGCTGATTTTCAGGCCTGTATCCGAGTCCATGATACGTGCTTTACACCCTCCAGCTGCGTCTGGCATTGTGCATGCTGCTCCGGCCGTATCCAAGCCATGATAACGGCTTTTACACCCCTCCAAAGAACATCTGGCATTGGCAGCTGATCTCAGGTTTGTTCCGGAGCCAGTGATGACGTGTTTTAAAAAACCCCCACCCCCCAGCAGACGTCTGGCATTGTCATGCTGACCAGGCCTGTATCCAGAGTCCAGTGATAACATGCTTTACACCCCCCAAACCGTCATTGTGCAGCTGACTCAGGCTTGTATCCAGATCCATGATGACGTGCTTTACACCTCTCAAGCAACACTGGCTTTGTGCATCTGATCTCGGGCTTGTACCCCCGAGTCCATGATGACACTTTCACTTCCCCAACGTCTGTCTTTTGTGCATGGCTGATCTCAGCTCAAAACCCAGATCCATGATGACATGCTTTACACTTCTCCAGCAGACGTCTGGCATTGTGCATGCTGATCTCAGGCTTATAACCAGAGTCCAGTGATGACGGCTTTACACCTCTCCAGCAGACGTCTGGCATTGTGCATGCTGATCTCAGGCTTGTATCCAGAGTCCAGTGATGACGTGCTTTACACCTCTCCAGCAGACGTCTGGCATTGTGCATGCTGATCTCAGGCTTGTATCCAGAGTCCATGATGAACTGCTTTAACCCCCCAGCAGACCTGGAAAGTGCATTGCTAAACTCAGGTTTGTATCCAGAGTCCAGTGAGAGGGCTTTACACCTCCCAGCTGCCCGTCTGGCATTGTGCATGCGATTCGGCTTGTACCAAGTCCATGTACGGCTTTACACCTCTCCAGCTACTCTGGCTTTGTGCATGCTATCTCAGGCTTTATCCATCCAGTGATGACATGCTTTCACCTCTCCACGAGCTTTAAATTTTGCATGCGATCTCGGGCTTGTATCCCAAGTCCATGATGATGTGCTTTACTCCCTCCACGACGCTGGCATTTTGCATGCTGATTGTCATTATCCAAGCCCCATGAGTGTGCTCTACTCCCCCCCACTACGCTGGCATTGTGCATGCGATTGTGCAATCCAAAGTCCATTGTACGTGTTTTTACTCCCTCCAGCTTACTTGGCATTGTGCATGCTGATGTGCATGTACCCAAAGCCAGTGTGAAGTGCTTTACCCCTCCCGCTGACGTCTGGTTTTTGGCAGGGGCTGATCTGAGGTTTTGTATCCAAGTCCAGTGTTTGACGTCTTTACACCTCCCCAGCAACGTCGGCATTTTGCTTTTCTGATCCAGGCTTGTATCCAGAGTCCAGTGATGACGTGCTTTACACCTCCCACACTTGGCTTTGTGCATGCTGATCTCAGGCTTTGTATCCAGATCCGTGAGACGGCTTTACACCCCCTCCACTATTGGGCATTGTGCATGCTGACTCGGGCTTGTATTCCAATTTCCAGTGATGATGTGCTTTTACTCCTCTCCATGACTCTGGCTTGTGCATGCGATCAAGGTTGTACCAGAGTCCAGTATGTTTGGCCTACTCCTCTCCAGTTTGACTCTGGAAATTGTGCATGCATTGTGCATGTATCCAAATTCCAGTGATGACGTGCTTTTACCCTCTCCACTACGTCTGGCTTTTGTGCAGCTGATCTCGGGCTTTATCCGAGTCCAGTGATGACTGCTTTACTCTCCCACTTACGCTGCATTGTGCATGCGATTGTGCATTACCAGAGTCTGCCATGTGGGGGGTTTCCACCGCCACCAGATATTATACGTAGGTTGATGGCAGCAGACGTGACACCGCGTGTCCACACCCCGGGGACCTCGCTGTTCTGTGCGCACATCGTGTTCACATCCGCTGTCACCTCCGCATCCCACGATGTCTCCTCCACCCCCGGTGGCTGCTCCGCCTGGATACCGAGCGGCAGCACATAAACACGAGGCGATGGCGGAGTCCGCACTGCGACCGTTTCATGTATAATGAGCCAGTGTTAGGTGTCTGGAGCCCCGGGGCCCTCCGCCTGGCAAGGAGCCGGGTTGCTGACAGCCCGGAGGGTGTCCTGTTGACGGCTGCCATGACAGTGATCCCGGGCTGTTGATATGTAAACTGCAGGCGGCGACCCCTTTCATGTCAATTACAGAGCTAGCGCTTCCCGTTTTTCTGTCCCCCCATATTAATCTCCATTAGCAGATCCTCAGCGACCTCACAGGTAGAGGCAGCAGATCAGGCGGCTGGAGACAAAGCACTCCCAGGTCTCATGTGAGGTCGGAAGTAAAGGGGACCCCTGAGACCCCCGCACATCATTATAATCCCACCATTATATTTCTGTTACCTCTGTTAATGTGTCCTCAGTAATGGCCCCAATGATAACACTGTGTGTCCCCCTGAATTTTCCCCGGTTCCCCACTGTGTCCCTGGGGTGTCCCCCCCCTGATGCCCCCTGGTGGGGCCCCCACTGATGCCCCTGTGTTCCCCCGATGCCCCCCGTTGTCCCCCATCCCCTGTGTGTCCCACTGATGCCCCTGGGGTGTTCTCCTGTCCCCTGGGGGGTCCCCAATGATGCCCCTTTGTGTGTCCCTCCCCGGGTTTCCCCTGTCCCTCCCCTGATGGGGCCCCTGTGTGTCCTCACTGATGCCCCTGTGTGTCCTCACTGATGCCCCTGTGTGTCCTCACTGATGCCCCTGTGTGTCCCACTGATGCCCCTGTGTGTCCCCACTGATGCCCCTGTGTGTCCTCACTGATGCCCCTGTGTCCTCACTGATGCCCCTGTGTGTCCTCACTGATGCCCCTGTGTGTCCCCACTGATGCCCCTGTGTGTCCCCACTGATGCCCCTGTGTGTCCCCACTGATGCCCCTGTGTTCCTGAAGAGCCACCCCCGGTGTCCTCCCCTGCTGCCCCTGTTGGGGCCCACCCATGCCCCCGTTTGTCCCCACTGCTCCCCCGTGGTCCTCACTGCTGGGCCCCTGTGTGTCCCCACTGATGTCCCTGTTGTCCTCCCCGAAAAGCCCCTTGTGTTTTCCCCCTGATGCCCCTGTGTTTCCCAACGGGGAGCCCCGTGTGCCCCCACTGAAAAGCCCGTTGCCCCCGGGCCCTCGCTGCCCCTGTGTGTCCCCACGAGGCCCCTGGTGTCCCCCCACTGTGCCCCCTGTGTCCCCACGATCCCCGTGTGCCGACCGAGCCCCTTTGTCCTACTGATGCCCCTTGGTTTCCCCACTGAGCCCCCGTGTGTCCCCTGATGCCCCCGTTGTCCCCACTATGCCCTGTGTCTCCCTCGAATGCCCCGTGTTCCCACGAATTTCCCTGGTGCCCTCTGATTCCCCTTGGTCCCCTGATGCCCCTGTTGTTTCCCTCATGCCCTGTTTTCCTCACTATGCCCCGGGTGTCCTCAAGATGCCCCTTTGGGGTTTTCCCACTGATGCCCTGTGTCCCCCACGTTTTCCCCTGTGTGTCCCCCAATGAACCCCTTGTGTCCCACTGGCCCCCCGTGTGTCCCCTGGGGCCCCTTGTCTCCCCCTGATGCCCCTGTGTGCCCACTGAGCCCCCTTTGGTCCCCTGATGCCCCGGTGGTCCCTCACTGAAGCCCCTGTTGCCTCACGATTTTCCCTGTGTGTCCTCACTGATGCCCCTGTGTGTCCTGACTGATGCCCCTGTGTGTCCCCACTGATGCCCCTGTGTGTCCCTCTGATGCCCCTGTGTGTCCCTCTGATGCCCCTGTGTCCTCACTGATGCCCCTTGCATTCGGGCCCCCTTTGATTTAAAGGGGCCCCCTTTTTTTTTAGCCCCCGGGGCCCCCTTTTTAGCCGGGGGGCCCCCCCTTGGGACCGGGTCCCCCCCTTTTATCAGGGCCCCCCTTGATCAGGACCCCCCTTGTAGCCCGGGAAACCCCCCCGCACAGGACCCCTTGTACCAGGGCCCCCCTTGTAGCCGGGACCCCCTTTATAGCCAGGGCCCCCCTTTGTAGCCAGGGACCCCCTTTGTAGTCAGGGACCCACTTTTAGCCGGGAACCCCCTTTAGCCAGGGACCCCTTTGTGCCCGGGACCCCCCCGAGTCCGGGACCCCCCGTATCAGGGGGCCCCCTTTAAACAGGCCCCCCCTTGCATTCAGGGCCCCCCCCCCTTTGAGCCAGGGGGGCCCCCCTTGAGTCCCAGGACCCCCCCTTTCAGTCAGGGACCCCCCCCTTTCGTCTGCGACCCCCTTGCAGTCAGAGACCCCCCCTTTTAGCCCGGGAAACCCCCTTTAAAAGCCAGGGGCCCCCCCTTTTACCAGGGTCCCCCCCCGTGTCAGGGCCCCCCCTTTGTATCAGGGGCCCCCCCCTTGTAACAGGAAACCCCCCTTGCAGTCAGGGGCCTCCTTGTAGCCAGGCCCCCTTGTAGTCAGGGGGGCCCCCCTTTTCCCCGGGGGCCCCCCCTTTAAACCCAGGGCCCCCCTTTATCAGGGGCCCCCCTTGTAGTCAGGTCCCCCCTTTACCAGGGGCCCCCTTTAAGCCAGGGACCCCCCTTATACCAGGGGCCCCCCTTGTAGTCAGGTCCCCCCTTGTAGCCAGGGACCCCCTTTAGTCAGGGGCCCCCTTGTAGCCAGGGCCCCCCCCTTGAACCCAGGGACCCCCTTTTAGCCGGGACCCCCTTTATAGCCCCGGGCCCCCCCCTTTTTTAGTCCCGGGACCCCCTTATAGCCAGGGGCCCCCCTTTAGTCAGGCCCCCCATGGGCCAGTACCCCTTTTGTAGCCAGGGGGCCCCCCCTTTTAGCCAGTGCCCCCCCCTTGTATCAGGTTTCCCCCTTTTAGCCAGGGGGCCCCCCTTGCGTCAGGGACCCCCTTTTTTAGCCCGGGACCCCCCTTTGAGTCAATCCCCCCTTGTAGCCGGACCCCCTTTTTTTACCAGGGGCCCCCCCTTTTATCAGGTCCCCCCTTGTAGCCGGGACCCCCTTTGTAGCCAGGGGCCCCCTTTGTAGCCAGGGACCCCCCTTTAGCCAGGGGCCCCCTTATAGCCAGGACCCTCGTAGGCAGGGACCCCCTTGTAGGCAGGGACCCCCTTTATACAAGGGGCCCCCCTTTTTGCCAGGGCCCCCCTTTTAGCCAGGGCCCCCCTTTAAGCCAGGGGCCCCCCCCTTTTAGTCAGGTCCCCCCTTTTTAACCGGGGCCCCCCCTTTCAGTCAGGGTCCCCCTTTAGCCCAGGGACCCCCTTTATAGCCAGGGCCCCCCCTTTTTAGCAGGGCACCCCTTGAGCCAGGGGCCCCCTTTATACCAGGGGCCCCCCTTTCAGTCGGGGCCCCCCGTTAAAAGCCAGGGACCCCCTTTCTAGCCAGGCCCCCCCTTTTAGCCAAAGGGACCCCCTTGTAGCCAGGGACCCCCTTGTAGCCAGGACCCCCTTGTAGATAGTTAAAAAAACAAAAACAAACAGCCACTTACCTTGCTCCGGCTTCCGCTCCGGCCGCTCCGAGCTCCCCGCCGGCTCCTGCTCCCGGCCGCTCCGAGCTCCCCGCCGGCTCCGTGCTGCCGCCCTGCATAGGCGGCGCGGTGAAGTGACGTCAGCAGTAGGGGCCGGTGCCCGGCAGGCTGAAGGCCTAGCGTCTTCAGCCTGCCAGGGAGAGCAGCGGAGCGCAGCGCTAGTGGCGCTGTGCTCCGCTGACACCGCGCAGCCCCGGGAGTCGGGGACATCAGTCCCCGGCTACCGGGCCGGTCTCTGAGCGCTCGGGATGCAGGTCCCGGGCGTCTAGGGACCGGATGCGCGGACGAGCCCCGGGGAGCGACGGCACTGCCTCCGGGGCCCACAGCGGCTGGGGGGGGGGGCCCCCACCGGGGGATTCAACGGTCCCCGGCGGCCCAGTCCGAGCCTGGTAGTTCTACATCTTCAGGCTCCCTCTTCCTGTTCAGGCTGTGGATGGTTCTACAGCTTCAGGCTCCCTCTTCCTGTTCAGGCTGTGGGTGGTTCTTCAGCTTCAGGCTTCCACTTCCTGATTAGGCTGTGGCCAGTTCTACAGCTTCAGGCTTCCTCTTCCTGATCAGGCTGTGGGCGGATCTACAGCTTCAGTCTTCCACTTCCTGTGCAGGCTGTGAGTGGTTCTACAGCTATGAGCTCCCACTTACTGTGTAGGCCGTGGGCAGTTCTATTGCTTCAGGCTCCCACTTCCTGTGCAGGCTGTGGGAGTTTTCTACAGTTTCAGGCTCCCACTTCCTGTACAGGCTGTGGGTGGTTCTATAGCTTCAGGCTTCCCCTTCCTGTTCAGCCTGTTGGTGTTTCTATGTCTCCAGGCTCCCATTCCCTGTTAAGGCTGTAGGTGGTGCCTGCTGTGGTTGGATCTGCAGCTTCAGGCTCCTACTTCCTGTGGCGTCATCATCCCGACCACTGTTAGAGCAGAGAGAGGTGCCCTCGGGTACCTAGGGCAGCTTGAGTACACAAGCAGGAGATAAGAATTGCTCTAACTCAAAGCAAAATCAGAACAGCAATGTATGTGGTAATGGCCTATATTCACCTTTACTACATGTTTAACCCCTTAACGACCGCGCACCGTCTTTTGGCGTTGCTGCAGACATCGGGTTTCGCGGCGCCTGGCTGTACTACACAGCCCCGATCCCAGAGCATCTCCTGCGAGCGTCTGGGAACGGAGGAAACCTCCGCAACCCGGTGCTTTAATCCTTTGATCGCGGTGGACCGTCACCGTAGCGCAATCAAAGGGTTCCCCTGCTCTGTCGGGTGATCGGAACGCCCGGTGACCCGACAGAGCCCGGGGAACGGCTGCACAGTCAGCCCTGGTGACCTGGAGTAGACCCCGAGCTTTCTGTGTAAGTAGCCGGTGTTGAGGGCATACTGTGTGATGTCCTGGTCTCTGCCTTTGTGAGATTGACAAATTTTACAATGTTTTAGCATATATGTATATGCTAATTCTTTACTTTTGGTAAAAAAAAAAAATAGTAAAACAGTTCTCCCTTCAGGAAATTTTTTTTTTTTTTTTTTTAAAAAAGGAAAAAATATAAAAAGTGTAAAAAAATGAATAAAAAAAAAATAATAAAATAAAAATAAATATTTAATAAAAAATAATTGCACATACATAAAAAAGGTAAAAAAATATAAAAAGTGTAAAAAAAACTAAAAAATAAATAATAAAATAAAAATAATAAAAAATAATTGTGCATACATTACACACACAAAAAAACCTACACATATTAGGTCTCCACACGACCGTAATAACCTGTAGAATTAATCTAACAAGTTTTTAAAGTGTGAAATGTAAAATGGTTTAAAAAAAAAAAAAAAATGTAAAAAAAAAAAAATAAAAAAAAATAATAATTCTGCAATAATTTCTAAGTGAAATTAAACTATTCCCCCATAAAGTACAACTCGTCCTGAATAAAACGAGGCCTCGTCCAACTGCGTCATTGAAAAAAATAAAGTTACAACTGTTGAAACTACTTTTCAGGCGTTCGGCTTAAGGGATTAAAGCAGGATAAGGTCAGAGCAATGCGTTCAGGTTGTAGATGAGAAATGTTTCTATTTGCTGACAGCAAGCAGAGGAGGAGAAACCTGCAGAGCTCAAGACACCAAGCAGCTCAGGGGTGATGAATGGGACTGACCCCCGATCCCAGTCCAGACCCCACTGGGCACCTTGTGTGGAGGATCTGGCGCTCCCAGGCTCTCACGTGCTGCGGAGGCAGAGGTCCCCTTTAACAGGCGTCATCACAAATCTCTGCTCCCCTGACAGAAGGAAAGATGCAGAAAGTTTCCTCATTTTCCTGGAAAGAGATTAACTCCGCGCTGGACTCCACGTCTGACTGAGGAGGATGACGGAGCACAGACCGTCCTACAGGAGCAAGCAGCCCCACGCCAACGAGTCACCGCAGCCCCACGCCAAGGAGTCACCGCAGCCCCACACCAAGGAGTCACCGCAGCCCCACACCAAGGAGTCACCGCAGCCCCGCGCACAAAGAGTCACCGCACCGCCCCTCCCCGCGCCCGAGTCCCCGCAGCCCCGCGCCAACGAGCACCGCAGCCCCGCGCCAACGAGTCACCGCAGCCCCGCGCCAAGGAGATCACCGCAGCCCCGCCGCCAAAGGAGTCCTCGCAGCCCCCCGCCAACGAGTCCCCGCAGCCCCGCCCAAACTAGTCCCCCGCACCCCACGCCAACGAGTCACCGCAGCCCCCCCCCAACGAGTCCCCGCAGCCCCGCGCCAACGAGTCCTCGAAGTCCCGCGCCAACGAGTCCCCACAGCCCCGCGCCAACGAGTCCCCACAGCCCCGCGCCAACGAGTCACCGCAGCCCCGCGCCAACGAGTCACCGCAGCCCCACGCCAACGAGTCACCGCAGCCCCGCGCCAACGAGTCACCGCAGCCCCGCGCCAACGAGTCAACGCAGCCCCGCGCCGACGAGTCACCGCAGCCCCGCGCCAAGGAGTCCCCGCAGCCCCGCGCCAACGAGTCCCCGCAGCCCCGCGCCAACTAGTCACCGCAGCCCCACGCCAACGAGTCACCGCAGCCCCGCGCCAACGAGTCCTCGCAGCCCCGCGCCAACGAGTCCTCGAAGTCCCGCGCCAACGAGTCCCCGAAGTCCCGCGCCAGCGAGTCAAACCCCAGCCCCGCGCCAACGAGTCACCGCAGCCCCGCGCCAACGAGTCACCGCAGCCCCGCGCCAACGAGTCCCCGCAGCCCCGCGCCAACGAGTCCCCCAGCCCGCGCCGACGAGTCAACGCAGCCCCGCGCCGACGAGTCACCGCAGCCCCGCGCCGACGAGTCCCCGCAGCCCCGCGCCGACGAGTCCCCGCAGCCCCGCGCCGACGAGTCCCCGCAGCCCCGCGCCGACGATCCCCGCAGCCCCGAGCCTACGAGTCACCGCAGCCCCGCCCCGACCCGACACCGCAGCCCCGCGCCGCCGCGTCCCCGCAGCCCCGCGCCTACGAGTCCCCGCAGCCCCGCGCCGACGAGTCCCCGCAGCCCCGCGCCAACTAGTCACCGCAGCCCCGCGCCAACGAGTCCTCGAAGTCCCGCGCCAACGAGTCCTCGAAGTCCCGTGCCAACGAGTCCCCGAAGTCCCGCGCCAGCGAGTCACCGCAGCCCCACGCCAAAGAGTCACCGCAGCCCCGCGCCAACGAGTCCCCGCAGCCCCGCGCCAACGAGTCCCCGCAGCCCCGCGCCAACGAGTCACCGCAGCCCCGCGCCCACGAGTCACCGCAGCCCCGCGCCGACGAGTCCCCGCAGCCCCGCGCCGACGAGTCCCGCAGCCCCGCGCCGACGAGTCCCCGCAGCCCGCGCCGACGAGTCCCCGCAGCCCCGCGCCAACGAGTCCCCGCAGCCCCGCGCCGACGAGTCCCCGCAGCCCCGCGCCGACGAGTCACCGCAGCCCCGCGCCGACGAGTCACCGCAGCCCCGCGCCATCGAGTCACCGCAGCCCCGCGCCAACGAGAAACCGCAGCCCCACGCCAACCAGTCACCGCAGCTTCGGCCAACGTGCTGGGTACATCACTCACTGCGGCCAGAGAGGGACGAGGGCTCCGGAATATGGTGTCACATGAAGAGAAAGGAATCCGCGCCCCGGAGGAAAGGCAGGATTATCCAGGAAAATGCGACAAACTATAACTGAGCCGGATGTGAGGAGCGAAAGGGTAACACACCTCTGACCTCCACAGCACAGAGCAAGGTCACCGAGAACAAACGTGACCTGTACTACACCTCAGAGCTGCGCTCACTATTCTGCTGGTGCAGTCACTGTGTACATACATTACTTATCCTGTACTGATCCTGAGTTACATCCTGTATTTCTTTTATTAAAATTTTAAAAACATAACAATAAATAAATACAAAACTTCGCCAAAAATATCTAAGCCAATACACAGGACAATGCACCTCATCACGGCTTTACTATCACCGGTCCAGACCAACACTCACTCCCCCACAAAGCCAACTATTTACAATATTTACACTACTATAATACAAAACATAATTACAACCCAAGATGCCCTGGCCCGGTTGCATACAAAACAAAAAAAAAAAAAAACAAAAAAAAAACTAACACACCACAATTTTTTTTTTCCTTCCTTCACCTCCACAACAAACCAATAACAAAAAAAAGAAAAAAAAGAAAACCCAACACCAGACACCACTAATTTTTTTTTTTAGTTTTGTCTTTTTTTCTTTTTTTTTTTGGCCCCTGAACTGCCCCCGACCCCATGCCCCAGCAATGTTAACGGAGTCCAAATCGTCCAATTTTTTTTTTTTTTTTTCCAAATCCCCCCAAAGGCCTCAAAGTCCCATAAATAAATATCCAAAAATCTTAAAAAACACTCATCAAGCACTGTTCAGGGACTTTTATTTTTTTGAAAATTTTAGAAAGGGTTAAAGTTTTTGGCTGACCCCCAATGACATGTGACTTGAGACGTGTTTTTTAAAGATTTGTATAAAGTTTGTATTTAAAATGTGGTCTGCTGTGAACAGGCCCCTGTAGGCCCGAAAGCTTTGGGTTACAAGGCATTGTTGCACTTCCTTTGGGGAAATATAACCAATAAAGGGGGAAATGGATAAAGGCTGGATGCTCCATGTTTGGATCTTTTTGTTATTATGTAGTTTTGACGGGCGCTTTCTTCCGGGCGCCATTTTGCCATCCATGTGGGAGATCGGGTCCCCAAAAGGGGGATCGAGAGAAAGGGGGGAAAGACAGCACTGAATAGGGGTAAGCAGCCTAAAGGATTTTGTTTTTTTTGCATCCCCCTTTTAAGGTGAACCCCGTGTGGCCTAGGGTGTGTCGGATGTGGACACCCCCGGGGCGAGCCTCCTAGTAGCTATTCAACGCAACGCTGTATAAGTCAGCTTGTCTCGGGAACCTCCCTGTCCTGGGGCCTCGTGCAGATTTAAGTCCCCTCAAAGACCACCTGCCGATTGTAAAAAGATAGGGCTTTATCCTCATAAAGAGACACTTCCCGGGCCCCTTTGGGCTGGGGGCCTGATGTTTCTAGACGAAGTTCCTGTCCTTCATGAGGCATCTAGATCAACACCTCCCCCTTTCTAATTCAATCACCCCTCGGCATTGTATGGTGCTGTAAAAAGGACGGCCCCCTCCCCTATACGGCTCGGGTGCAAGCCAGTAGGGCTCCGCGGCGCCACTCCCCTTTTGCCTTAACACTGCCGCTGAATCGGGGCCCGGTCTCCTGCAGAAAAAAAATGTCTTCTAATCGGGCCCAAAAAACAAACGCCGCAAACCCAGCGTATCTGACTTAATCTGGCAACATTAAAGGATGCCGCACAGCGGGGTGGGCGCGCCATCCTGGTGACGAATTTGACGGTTTCTTCTTCCCCCTGCCCCTGCCATTCTCCCTCAGATGATGGTTTGTCCCTTTTTAGGGTACAGTTGTGTCATATCCCCCCCGTCCTTTTCTCTGGTTCTAGGGGGAGTTCCCCCCCCTAGGAATGTTTTCCCAGGGGGGGGGGGACTCGGGGCCCCCTGTGGCCCCCGATGACCGCAGCTTTCCGGAAACCCCACCTTTGCCCCCCCCTCCGATAGGGGGCGATGTCACCCAGGGGAAGGAACCCTTTTAGGCCAATCAGAGGGGGGGGGGGGGGGTCGGTTTTATTCCCTTTGGGATTGGTGGGTGGGAGATCTACATCCCCTTTTTTTTTCCCCGCTTCCTTCTTCCATTTTCCCCTTTCCTATCCGTAGGGCCTGGGGGGGGGTTGAAAGGGGACGGCACCTTCCCCTTTTTTTGGGGCCTCCCCATTTCCTGTTCGTTTTTATTCCTTTGGGGGCCCCGCGGGGGGCATCAGCCTCGGGCGGGGTCAGGGTACCCCCCAAATTCCCATTTTCCCAGGTCCCCCAATTCGCCCATCTCCCCCCCCCTCTTTGGCGCTTTTCCTTA